>MJUT01035288.1:75165-111178 GCA_002080005.1 Gigantidas platifrons
TTCATAGATAATGTACTTATATTAAAATTAAGTAATCCCTCTACCCGCTCATGTTGATCTTTTAATATCCACTTGAACTTTAAGCTAATACTTGTAAAGGACCCCATTGAAAATAAGCTGAATGGCTTTCATGGGCTATCCTTGGTAAGAAAGTTCTCAGCAGGTACAATGAGTGGATTAAAGTTTCTGTTAATGATGGCAGTTTTATGTTTTACTTTTGAATTAATGGGACATTTTTAAACACTTGTGTATGATGTTGAAATTTTTAAACCTAAATATATTTTACCTTTACCTTTACAAACCCTTGAAATTCAATAGAAAAAGGTTGTCACACAAGTTGCGTTACATTTCTGGCATTTTTGACAACATATTTTGATGAGCATTTTTTCTGGAAAGTGATATTTCAATGATATTTTGTGGGCATATAATAATAACACACTGCCTGACACTGGCATAAGCAGCAATAAGATATCAAAATTGTTAATACAAGGAGCACAACTAGGGAAAGGTAAAAAAAAGGAGTCATATTTTTTAACTGGCCAATTCCAATGTAAACAATCTTTATCACCAAGAAGCCTGGAATTGAGGTGGAATTTTCAAACGCACAGCTGATCATATATTTGAGAAGACACTGAACATAGAGTTATCTCCCATACCCCAGGTCTACACCCTTAAGTTGTCCGGACTTTTTTTTTTACATCCTTCGAGATATTGACTTGATATTTGGTATATAGCTATTTCTAGATGAGTTACAACGCTTGCTTTGCTCAATGTTGTGCCTCCTGCTGAACATTGCTCCAATCATTGATTGTGGATACCTTCTCAGTGTTTCTAGTCTAGTGATGTAAGGTATACCTCCAACATTTAACTCTACCACTGATGGCAGTCACAAAAATATGTAAAAAATGTAAAAATATAATACATGTAATATATTATTTGCTTTGTAACTGGTTTCCTCAACTGCTACCTGTCTGTCATTCCACATCAATTACTAGTCAAGACTGTTTTGGAAGTGATTTGAGATATTATTGAGTCGATATTTGCTGATTTATAGCTATATCTAGTTAAGTTCAGAAAAATTCAAAGTTCTGTCTTTTTGAATTATTTTTGCCTGTAAAGGTGAAGATAAAATTCAAATTTCTGTCTTTTTGAATTATTTTTGCCAGAGTTTTGGCCCTTGAACTTGTAATTTAAAATCTAGTCACTGCAAGGTGATACTTCTAATATTTTAGGTCCTCTGATTTTTGCGGCCGGTAGGGGACAGTGTATTGCTATGTGCAATACTCTCAGAATTCTTGTTTGTTTATGATGTTGTAACCTCCTGACCTCAAATCAAGATCTCTGATTGGTCAGAGATAAAATTATCATGATCCTTGCTGTACATAATACAACATGTTCTATCCCAAAGTGTGTATCATGCAACTTCTAAAAGTTGCATGATACAGAGTAATAGCACTGTTTACATTGTATTTTTTGGTTTATGATACAAGTATCATGATATTTGCTTTACCGTGTAACAGGGGCTTTAGACAGTATTCATAAAGTTGTATCAAGAAAAAATATCATGCTTTTAGTCAATCAGATAAAAGAAATATTCATTGTCACATAATAATATGATTTATTGTATAGATAGCTGTGAATTACAGAATTTTCCGAGTTAAATAAAAACGATAATTTCACAGTGAAATTATCGTTTTTAATTTCACTCTTGCTATATTTCGCGCCATTTCGTTGTTGGAACACTCGTATATTTCATGTTGTTGTTGTTGTTTTTGTTTTTGTTGTTGTTTTTTCTTTCTTCTAATTATTAAGAAAGACTGTAGCTTTTGTGTATTTATGTTCAACTGTATCTATATATTGTTTATATAAAGGAGAAGATGTTCTAAGTTGAAAAAAATTGTATCTGATCCTATTGTCATGTTTTTGGACAATAAAATATGTTTAAACTAATTAAACTCATTTTATATTAGATTCGATTCGATTTGCTACACCAGAGGAGTATAATGTACCAGGAGTTGGTACAAATTTATGGAGTATATGAACAGGTCAATATTCTTTCACCGTGGAATATGAAAATCTAATGGTGGTTTTTCTGCTTTTATGGAGTCTGTGGTTATATAAATACTATAACTAATTGACGAGTTTCCTTATCAAAAAGATGTCACTCATGACCAAATAATATTATAACTCACTCGTGAGTTACTGCGTTATTTGGTCATTCGTGACATATTTTTGATAATGAAACTCCTCAATTAATTATAGTATAATTATTATATAGATCGCTGTGAATTACAGAATTTTCCGAGTTAAATAAAAACGATTATTTCACAGTGAAATTATCGTTTTTAATTTCACTCTCGCTATATTACGCGCCATTTCGTTGTCGACGTCATGAAGACTTCCAGTTTGAAACGTAAAATTTAGACGTTATTTGGCTTCGGTTACCCTTCAATTTATATTTCAAGGTAAGCATTTTAATTATTTTATTGTCGTGGGTGGGTGGCGCCATGTTTTTTTTGAAGCGATACACATTATAGTATATCCCTACGCTACACACGTAATATAGTGCAATTAAGCTAATTTTATATTAAATTAGATTCGAAACATTATTATAATCCTCCAACCTCTAACATACTCCTTAGCTCGTTGAAGGAGGTCAATATTTGGCAGAAATAAAGGCATGGTGATACCGTTAATATATGAAACCTCCAGCCAAGTGAACATAATTATGTTCACAAAGGCGTGAGTTCAGATTTGTATACGAATGTAGCCTCACCGGACACAATTACGAACGGACACAATTACGAACGAAATAAAATGTATGTCCCCTAATTGTTCTTTCAAAACATGAATTAAAAAAATGCTTACATAAATAGATACCCAGCTAAATTACTCGTGTTTTGGGAGAAAATTATTAATGCGCAGTTGTTGAATGTTGCAGACGACGGGTTTTCATATTTGTAAATAGAAAACGATCGACAATTGCACCTGGAATCTATCGCTAAAATTCATTTATGCCTATAATTGGAAAGAATATGATCTCCTGATTCTATGCATATGTAGAACACCGTGAAATTAAAACAAAAACAGTCAATATAATACATTTTCCTTACCTTCATCATATTGTGTCACATAATCTACGAAAACCAGATATTAGAGGGGATGACATCAACTTAACTGGCCATAGCAAAGTAAATACAAGCGGGAATTAATGGGTACGACGGGTATCACTAGTGAAGCAGGAATTGATTATCCTTCACCCCGGCTTGTAAGTGGGGTTAGTGTTGCTCAATACACGGGCACTAGACGTTGTGTCAATATGAATATAACATAAGCAATGGGCAGAAAATAGTGTCCAATGTATAATATTATATATACTAGTATTGGACAATATTTTCTGTTCATTGCTTATGTTATATTCATATTGACACAACATCTAGTGCCTGTGCTCAATCTTGACCTTTCTGTCTAGTGTATTGTAGATCATTGTTTGTCCATTTGTTCTCCTTCTGTTGGCCATTGTATTGTCTGTCCTTCCATTTCCGGTTTCTGATTATCCCCTTGGTGTCTTCATATTGTTTTCCCTATGACATTTGTTTACCACGACAGACGAGTAGACGATGCTTACAATGATGACATTAAGATATACATATTGTTGGTACTTATTTATATAAGGTTGCCATTATACTATGTGAATAAACGGTAAAGGTAGATTGGTCTAATCGTGCACGTGATCGCGATAGTATTTCCTATCAAGGTTTCGACTTAGAAATTGTGTAAGAAGAGTTTGAAGATACCAGAATTCGTATATCGAAGAAGAACAAACAATACAATGGCCAAAATGACAAACGACGATCTACAAAACATACACATCAATCAAAAGATCGAGTAACACGAACCCCACTAAAAACCGGTGTGAACTCAGGTAGGTGATTACACTGCCACTCTATCCCCTTTTGTCCTTTCCAATTGTAACAATCGGGTATGAATCCGAGTGAAATCAAACCTCGAACTACGTCTACCAATTGATGCGGTCGACCTCAGTTTGGTGTGGAAGGTCAAGTAATTTACATGTACAATAATTGTATTGATACCAAGAAGGGTTTGAAGATACCAAAGGGGTCATCAGAATCCGTATATCGAAGGAGAACATACAACACAATGGCCAAAAGAAAAAGGACAAAAGGACAAACAACAATCTACAAAATATACACATAAAACTAAAGATCGAGTAACACGAACTTCACTAAACACCGAGGGTGAACTTAGGTGTTCCGGAAGGGTAAGCAGTGCCTGCTCCACTAGTGACACCCGTCGTGTTTATCTAGTTACAAACCAGGTGATAAGTCATGAATGAGGAAAGGACCGGGAAGTGCTTACAAGTGGACCATATCCATCGTCATTTGTGACACAGATATTCCATTACGGTTAACCAAGCCATAGTGGCGACCACAACTTAACTAAGAGGAACCCTTGGTTCAGTAGATTCCTTGTTAGCAGCAACCCTCTATCAAGAAAATCCTGAAAGGAACCACAAGCTCTGGAATATCGTATCAACTGAGAGATATATACTCCATATGCAGGTGCTGCTGGAATGTTGCTACATATAAATGGAAAGTTCACAATGGGAAAATTGAAATAGTCTCTTTTGTCGTGAAGTTTCATTCTTAACCGCCCCACGCTGTCAATTTCCAGGTGTAGGTCAAGATATGAAGCAGACTTATCTGTATCAAAGAATGCACAAGATAAACGAGTGGGTTTTGCACACGAACAAAATGATTATCGTTTTTTCCTTCGCATGTCACCACATGCCACCATCATGTAGAACACGAACATCGTAGAGTCTGTCGTGGTAATGATCGTATGATAGTTGTATTTACAGCTACCTATGTAATCAGTGCCTATCACCATTAACGTTGTCAGTTCAAACGCCGGACAGGCGAGGTGTTATTGATACCGTTATGTGATAAGGTTTGGCAGTGACTTGCGGGTACTGACGACATAACTCAAATATTTTTAAAAGTGTCGTAAAACACCATAATAAACCTAACCCTAACACGAACACCGTAATCATCAAGATAGAATGTTTGTAATGTAAGATATTTATGTAAAGATTTCCGATGGCTTACAAATTCTAGTTCATTCGAAAGTCTTTAATACCAAAGAATGGAATGCCAACCTAAGCATACGGCAACAATATACAAGAGGCAGCTGATACAAATGGCCTTTATTTTGTTTGAAATAGATGCCATTGTATTATTATTATGATATAATCTCGTTGGACTACAAAAGTAACCAGATTATATTTGGGTCTTATGGCAATAATGTTCGGTTCGTCTTTACCTCCAGTTTTTTTTTTGTGGGAGGGCATATGTCATATTTACGTTATTTGTGCATAGTGATGTCCAACAGATATTGCGTTCTGTTTTTGCTTTGTTCTTCGTCTTGTGTATCATATACTGCCAGTGTCTCTGGATTGCCGATTTTTGAATGCCCCCTTTTTCTCTAACATTTATTCAAAACGTTAAACATATAAAACTTGTGAGGCGTTTGCAAATTATACACAACCAGGCATCATTTTCTAAATTGTTAGGGGTTATAATAGAGAAATATGGACCGGAAGAGTCACGTTTAGTCATGAAACATTGTGTATGGAATTTCAAGAATTCTATATAATCTGAACGGTAATTTCGTCTGTCTAGTAAGGCAAACATGGTTAAATAGATACAAAAATGGTAAATATTCAGTGTTAATAATGATTTACAGTATTAAATACTTATATAGGCAAATCGGTCAGTTGCTAGTATGCCATTATATACGTAAACGCACAATAATTATACCATTATGTAGATCAATGGTTAATATACAATTATGTAGATCAATGGTTAATATACAATTATGTAGATCAATGGTTAATATACAATTATGTAGGTCAACGATTTATATACCTTTATATCGGTAAATGCGCAACATACTAATATATAGTTCAACTGTACCGTTTATATCACCTTAAGTAGGTTTTTACGAATAATATATAATATACAGTTGTAATATAGGTCAATGGTAAGTAGAGTTTGAAGATACCAAAGGGGTAATCAGAATCTGTATATCGAAGAAGAACAGACAACACAATGGCCAAAAGAAAAAAGTACAAAAGGACAAACAACAATCTATAAAACATACACATAAAACTAAAGATCGAGTAAAACGAACCCCAATAAAAACATGGTTTGTTTTACTATCATTCTATCGTTATGTCTGATACTTTTTGCCTTACCCGATTTAGCCTATCGTTATTAGGTCTTTTTGTTTTAACTTTGGGAAATTCTGATAAAGATTGTTCCAGTGAGCACTATATTAGATATCTACGTTTTATATGACAGTAACAACAGATCGGTAAGCATGTACTTCTGATCTAAGTAAAATCAATTATTGTGATTCCATAATTGTAGAATAAAAACAAAATTATATTTTTCTAAAATTTTGTAAGTGTTGTCTTTCTTTGGTTGGTATTTTGATATAATGTTAATGGGGAGGATATTATGAGATAAACATGACGATGTTCGTTTTGTACTAGACTAACACGCTTAGTTTATTCTTTATATTGCTAGCTCACTGACACAACAACCAACTGGTAGACAAATCGTTTCACACGGGGTTACATTATCCTGATTCTGAGCCAACCAGTATTTGTTCTTACTCCTTAATGCTTAATGATTACCAGAAAAGTAGAAAATACCAGATTTACAGTCTTTAATTTTATACGACCTGGACACAAACCCACGATATACTACACTACAGAGAGAACGGAGAAATATAGATTCTCCTTCAGGTGCACGTGTGGGTTACGATATTTCTCCATGCGAGAGAGGTAAATTAAAAATTTTAACCACGAGCCGGTAGGCGAGTGATTAAAATTTGTAATTTAACTCTAGAGAGTGGAGAAATATCGTAACCCACATGGGCAACTGAAGGAGAATGTGTTTCTCCCATTATTTAACACGAACTTTATTTCAAAAGCCGTCAAACGAGTCAAATGCGGGGAAAAGCACGAGACATTTTAATCCTCTAGATGATTACAGATTTTTCCACCACTGGTTCAGCGGGGTTAAAACGACGTCATAATGTGAGAAACCCTTTTTCTGCCTTTACGTAGTTCTTTGTATTGTTTATTTGTAACACTATCAGGGTTGTCTACAGTACCTTTATGTTTTTTGTTTTTGTTTTTTTTTATTAATTGAAGTAGGTTTACTATTCACCTTTGTATCAAACCCTCTGAAAATCGCTTTACCGGGACTTTCTTTTAATTCATTGTTTGTCTGTTTATTTGATGGTGTTCAACGCCATTTTCAACAATATTTCAGTTATATCGTGGTGGTCAGTTTTATTGGTTGAAGAAACCGGAGGACCCGGAAATAACCACCGACATGTCGCAAGTCTCTGACAAACTTTATCACCTAATGTTGTACACCTCGTCCTGATCGAGATTCGAACTCAAAAAAACAGTGGTGATAGGCACTGATTGCATAATGTAACTGTAAATCCAACTACCATACGATCATGGCCACGACAGCCCCTTCTTTTAATTTGAAGATGATATAATTTCATATAAATATATAAAACATCTAACTTTGACTGGTGTTGGAAACCTTACAGATATTTTGACTGTTGCAGGACTATGGTGCATGTTTTCTGATCACATTTGTGTTGATATTGCTTGTTGTAGCATTGTCCAGTTTCAAGGTATTGAAACAAAACCTATTAGGATATCGTTTTGATTCCTGCTTGTAAACTTCAAGAAAGGGTTGATGTCTAAATCAGGGCACTGTACCACCTGACGCAAAACGATACACACCCTTCATAATGAACCTGCGCCCTATCTAATTGGTACCTGATCTTTAATGTACAAATTTCCTCAATATATTTTGCAGCAACGAACCCATATTCAGAGCATGCATTTCTAATGTTGCTTCAATATTTTATAAGAACCGAAACTATACTGATATGTTGATGAGTATATATAGTCAGTTTTTATTGGGATTCGAGTTGCTCGAACTGCTTACTCTTCGGGAGTACCAGAGTTCGCCCTCACCTTTAGCCTGCTTACTCTTCCGGAGTACCAGAGTTCGCCCTCACTTTTAGACTGCTTACTCTTCTGGAGCACCAGAGTTCGCCCTCACTTTTAGACTGCTTACTCTTCCGGAGTACCAGAGTTCGCCCTCACTTTTAGACTGCTTACTCTTCCGGAGCACCAGAGTTCGCCCTCACTTTTAGTGGGTTCCGTGTTGTTCAATCTCTAATGTTCTGTGTAATGTTTTGTAGATATGTGTTTGTTCCTTTGTCATTTTTCTTTTGGCCATTGTGTTGTCTGTCCGTCTTAGAATTACGGATTAGGATGACCCCTTTGGTATCTTCAAACTCTTCTTCAAACAATATGCTGAAGATACCAGAGGTGTAATCAGAAACACTACATTGAAAAAGAACAGAAATGTACAAAAGGACAAACAATGATTCACACAACACTACATAGAATTCTAAAGATTGCGAAACACAAACCCCACTAAAACAAGGGCCAACTCTGGTTCTCTGGCAGGGTAAGACGTTCATGTTCCACTAAGAAAATGTCATAAGCATTTGACTACTCAGAATCGTGTAATATTACCTTTAGAATTACAATTACTCCATTACCAGTTGAAAATTCAAACGAGAACCCTGCATCAATGTTGCAAGGTCAAAATTGATCAGATATTTTCACGCATTTCATTTGATCAGATGCATTGTATCCTCGTATATAAGACTGTTATACAGAAGACATGGCGACGTCGGTTAATGCAACCTTTATTTGAATGCTCAGTCGTGAACAGAAATTGCACAAAGGTTATACTTGATCCCTCTGATCAGGCTGGTAGACTGATGTGTTTTTGCTGCTTGTACTCTGTCAACAACGATTTTGGTTGACGATGAACGATTACGTGCTGGCATATGTTGTCTATCATTATTTACGGGCACACTCGTATGTAATTGACTAATAAAACTAGAATAATGGCTACTGTTGGTCGGTTCAAACTGGCCAAACGTATCATAGTTCATTTTTTGGGGAATATGAGGAATGTTTGTTCCTATTAGAACTATAAATCTCTTTTCATGCATCTGCTGAAACATGGCTCCAGCAAGTACTATCTTTAGCAAAGGGCATGACATTGTTCTGACTACCACTTCACCGTACTGACAGGCTATATTCCAGCCCGCCAGGTGCTGTTAGTGGACTGGCTGTCAGGTGAACTGTCCATAATTGATGGAATTGGACAATAATGCTGGGAATTTGTGACGTTATTTTAATTGTTTTATGTGTCATCGTATCACCAACTACATCCATATAATCGGTACGTTCGGTCAATTTCATTGGCTCTGCTTTTCATATGTATCTTGGTGACATAAAACCAATAACATGTTTTATATACTAATACGTTCACAACGCTGATATCCACACTAATATTACATGTACACGTGTGTATTATAAAATTACATGCTCAAGCAAAAACTACATGTGGTGGACATTTTATATTTAAAGTTCCTTCGTAATGGTCCTGTGTTCATAATCCCTGACTGATATCATTGACAGTGTTGTCATGGACCTACAACCATCCAAATTGCATGTTGAGGAGAGGGTGTCACATTAAGCACCAATAATTATTAAAATTATAAGGGATAATGGAAAAGTAACATGAGACAACACCATAAAGGAATTTAATCAAGCAAAGTTGACATCATGCTTTAAGTGTCCCATTGCCTATAATTTGTAGTAATTCGAGACAACCTTTAGCACCTAGTACAACCAAGTATGCATTTTATCTATGTCCGACATAATTTCAAATTATTTTTCGTAAATAAAGATGCATTAAAAATGTTTAACATTGCCATACAATGATTCTATGCAAATTATATATCAAGGATTAGTATAACGGGACGTGTACAGAGAACCCTTAATTTATTATTATGAATATTGCATGCTGCTTTATCCTGCAATGACAGCATTTACCGACCAATATAGCCTGCCCAATATTTTTTTTGATATTGGTCAGTTATAAATAGAATAAAATTTTATATTTGGCAAACTCATCGGGGCACATTTGGGGATATTGTTTTCAAATACATACACAACATTATTTCAAATACTTTTATCATCGTCCAGTAAACGTTTATTTACGATTTAAAATTGCAGGATAAATACAATACATGTGCACTGTCGAAGCATATAGGTAAATATGTGTATTCGGCGCGAAACGTGGGAAAAGGCCCGGCGAAGTCTCGCCTTTTCTCCCGTTTCTAAGCCTCATACACATATTACCTGTATGCTTCGACAGTGCACAAGTATTGTATATATATTTTGCATATATTTGTGACATGACCGTGCTTCATATGGGATGTATGGGGTGGAAGGAAGCATAAAAAACAACGTAGATATCATATTTAGGGCGCACGGCGCATTTCAGGTACGCTCAAAGCTAAAATATTTGAAAGCCAAATAATTTAAAAGTCTTGGAGCATGTTTACCTTTTACACGATTTTTTAATTTGTATTTGCTAATATGAGACTGACAAATGTCACGAACAATATATATATTTTTCCTTGTATTGCACTAAAGTTGTGAGTTTGAATCCAACTCATGGCGAGGTGTACTCGATACAACATTATGTTATATTAGTTTGTCAGAGACTTGAGACAGGTCGGTGGTTTTTTCCGTGTACTCCGGTTTCCTTCACCAATAAAATTGACCGCCACGATATAACTGTAATATTGTTGAAAGTGGCGTTAAACATCACAGGTCCAAGCCTCTTTGTATTTGCATGATGAAATTTGCCTTTTAATGACGCGTGCGAACCAAACTCAGTCTTACAAAATTTACTTTTATCAAACACGACCTACATAAGTGAAGCATAGTGTTATCTATATTGTATGTCACTGATTAAAGCCTTTGCCACACAATGTAAAGCATTGCCACAAACGGATACTGCATAAATTACCTATAGTAGATCTCGTCTTGTGGAAAGATCAAAGGGGGAAATTACAAATCATCGACAAAAACCGTTATACTTAATCACGAAGTGCATGACAAAATAAAAATAAAAATACTAATACCTTCTAACGAAACACACAATTCGATTTTCTAATGCATCTTAAAATGAATGAAATATATGCCCAATCTAATTAAAATTTCTTTTTTTCTTTCTTTTTTTTTATTGATGGTGATATGCACTAACATCTTACAATATCTCGTTTGGGAGTCATGTCATATGACCTTTAGGAAAATGGGGTAAAGGGAAGACACACATCGAAGAACAGAATATAAAATGATTTGATTTGATTTTGATTTTTGGTGTTTTAACGCCACTTTCAGCATTATTTCAGCTATATCATGGCGACCAGTTTTAGTGGTGGAAGAAGCCGGAGTGCTCAGAGAGAACCACCGACCATGGGCAAGCAACTGGTAAACTTTATCACTTGCGGCTGCGAGTCGAGTGCACCCTTTTTTGTAATTTACAAAGCCGGGTGCGAACCCACGTCGTATTGGTGATAGGCTTGTATGAGTTGTTAGGTAATCCAACTACCTAACTCATTGAGCCAACCGGGCCCTCAATATAATATGAAATATATGCCCAATCTAATTAAAATTACATGTTTTTTGTATCTTTTTTGTACTTTGTTTACGAATGAATTCGAATCTTTTCAGATGATGCCGCCACATATATCATAATGAAAAGAAAAGCAACAATACCACACCGTTAGATTCGTTTCAAAATCGTACAAAGACGAAAAATCGATACCTCTAACAAACGGACATGACCGTTCTCTTTGCTGGGGGTATATACTGGTTTTATCTAATCCAAGTATATGTAGAAACAATGATCAACCAAAACGCCTCGCTTTGACAATACCAATATCCGGTGTCTATAATACTGTGTGCAAATAGATGAAATATCGACAAACTCAGTTGACAGCATTCTGAATACGAACTTTACAAAGTAACAGTGTATCGTTCTGGATTTCCTATAAACAATAACAAAACTCCTCCATGAAGAAGAAAATTAACATTTAAAATGCAAGCAGTTTTTAAAGCACTTGGATGTTTTCCTTTTTATAACGCATTTTACGCATAAAACGGTAATGAAGCTGTATATGCTAGGAATAAAATTTTTGTGTGTAATCTGTAACTTTTATTGTGCGCCTGCTGAAAAATTTGACTATAAAAGGATTGGAACAAAATGTTTAATGAAAAATGACATTTATTTCGAAACACGTGTACGATCTAGAATGGAATGCGCCTTTCATTGTAAGAATAATGCGCTGACGCCATGTACTAGATTTATATTTAAACCAATAGAGAAGTTATGCCTTTTACATTCTCATGTTACCTTCAACGGAGTAACACCTACTAGTGTAACAGTTACAGTTGACGATGAGTTCTATGGTGTAGGTCATGTAGGTAGGTTTCCTTTTGTCATTTATAGATATCTGGTGTTTAGCGCCACTATCAATGATATTTCAGTAATATCGTGGCGGTCAGTTTTATTGGTGGAGGAAACCGGAGTATCCGGAGAAAACCACCGACCTGCCGCAGGTCACTGACAAACTTTATCACATAATGCTGTATCGAGTACCCTCGCCTGAGCGGGATGCGAGGTGTACTCGATACAACATTATGTGATAAAGTTCAATATCATAACCCTGGTAGTCAAGTAAGTACAATCGTTTCCTTTATGAGACAGTCATTAGAACTGAGGACAGTATACTACGCTTAATACTTTATTATTATATCTAATGCGTACTGTTTGGTGTTGTTTCGGTTTTGTTTACTTTTGTTTTTATTTTTGTTCAATTCCTCATTTATGTCTTATCACGGGATTTTTAATAAGAGTAACAAGACGGGTGCCGTTAGTGGAGCAGAAACAGAAAGCAGCACCTGAGTTAAACCCCGTTTTTAAGTGGTGTTTATGTTGTACAATCTTTACTTTTCATTCTAGCGTCATTGTGAATCATTGTTTGTATCTTTGCCCTTTTTCTTGTGACTATTGCATATCCTGTCATTCTTTGAATCATGGTTTGTGATTACCCCTTTTGGAATCTTCAAAACTTTCTTGGTGCTTTTTGTTGTTTTTTTTTGTTTCTTGCTTTCCGTTTTTTTTATTTTGGTTTCGCTTCTTTGTGTATCACAATGTTCTAAAACGTTTATACGGCAATAATGATTGATTGATTAATTGATTGATTGATTTGTTGTATTGCATGTAAGTGTTCATGATTTCAGCTATTTCATTACAATTTGAGGAGTACAAACAACAAATGACGATGGTAAAACGGAAAAAGTGGCATACTGAGTATGTCATACATATGTATCTTTTGATGCGAGTTTGAATCCCGCTCATTGCGAGATGTACTCGATACAATATTATTTGATAAAGTTTGTCAGTGACTTACGACAAGTCGGTGATTTTCCCCGAGTACTCCGGTTTCCTCTACCAATAAAACTGACCACCACGATATAACTGAATTATTGTTGAAAGTGGCGTTAAACACCATAAACCATCAAACTACTACTTTCTGATCTCCTATGATTTTAGTTACAACTTCAGCGGCAAATCCAGTAAACATGAGTCCGGATCACCATTTTGAAAAAAAACAAAAAAAACAAAAAAACTAAGGATCAGCCATTGAATTTTTAATTAAATTTTATATCAGGTAATATTGTCTGGATCATTTGTACTCTTTTATATTGGACAAAAACAGTTGTACGATTGACCCTAGAATTACTCGTGAATAAGTAGTGTCTTAGCACCATTAGAGGACACTTTAATATTGGCTCTGTAGAGGGTGTTCTTACACAACCAAACGTTCATTGACAATTCTTTCATCATTTTACCCGGAATGAAACAACGGATATCTACGTCGTAATTTTTTCGGTTGGTTTGTTCATTGTATGTTTGTTTCAGTAATTGTTATACACTGAGTTAGAGGGTTTCTTTAAGAGAAACCCAGATCGTCGAAAACGGGAGTGGTGTCTATGCCATATTTCCCAAATATGGAGGTTGTATAACTGTTTTACACTCCGTGACAAACATTTGTGGATTAATGTAGTTCAACCTTTAGTGTTCTATGTAGTGTTTTGTAGATCATTGTTTATCTTTTTATCCCTGTTCTTATGGCCATTGTATTGTTTATCGTTTTATCCCTGTTCTTATGGCCATTGTATTGTTTATCTTTTTTATCCCTGTTCTTATGGCCATTGTATTGTTTATCTTTTTATCCCTGTTCTTACGGCCATTGTATTGTTTATCTTTTTATCCCTGTTCTTATGGCCATTGTATTGTTTATCTTTTTTATCCCTGTTCTTATGGCCATTGTATTGTTTATCTGTTTGTCCCTTTTCTTATGGCCATTGTATTGTTTATCTTTTTTATCCCTGTTCTTATGGCCATTGTATTGTTTATCTTTCTGGAATAAAAGCTTCTTCTTACTCGTGTGGTGTTTTCAAACTTTCCTTATATAATAAGTATTTTGATTTTTCTGTACAATAAAAAGACCCCCCAAAAAAAAAAATAATAACGAAGACACGAAAATACATTTTTTTGTAATCTACCCTTACAGTACCCCTTTTATATATTCCCATGATCAATATATTAAAAGTAGAAAGAATAAATAAAAGCAAAAGATCTGAGTATGTCATTGTATTGGTCATGGCTACCACCGACTGATGTGACACTGATGATATGTTAAGCCAAGCTTTGAATTTATCCAGAGTTAACAGGGTTCATATAGAAATATATGAGCACAGTTTTCATATAACACAGCATATATTTCTTAGCAATTAAAGGTTACAATTTTATTAAAATGCTAATATTTCTAAAGCAGCGTTAACTTTAAAAAAGCTTATGTTAATATAAGGATACATAGATCAATAAGATTTACTTCCTATTATATAAAATATTATCTGTTTTTCATGAACAGTGACGTGACTAGTATTAATTGGTATTAATACTAAGAAGATCTCTACTCAAATAAGATTTCAGTTCAATGACCGTCTGTACAATAGAGGGTTAAGGTTATGGTATTTAACGTCACTTTCAACAATATTTCAGTTATATAGTGCTGGTCAGTTTTATTAGTGGAGGAAACTGGATTACCCAGAGCAAACCACCGACCTTCTGCAAGTCACTGACAAATTGTATCACACAATGTTGCATCGAGTACATTTCGTCTGAGCGGGGTTCGAACTCACAACTTTAGTGGTGAAAGGCGCCAATTGCATATATCATTGTAAATCTAACTACCATACTATAACGACCACGACGGCCTCCTGTGTAATAGACTGCAACACAACAATAGACAGTATCGAATGAGGTGTGGTGATGAGCTTCCGGTAAACTCTGACGCCAAAACGCAGTGAAGACTTGAAACAACAATCATTGACTCACTTAAAAATAATCTAAAAAGTTTCGATGGACAAGTTGTAATACAAAAAAACAAAAACAAACAAACAAACAAACAAAAAACCACAAACACAAAACACGACACTATCGGAATATTTCCAGTGTTACAATAAAGAAAGAAATAATCTTGAAAATTATATATAATATATCTAATCTTCGTGACACAGAAGTTGTCATAAAATTAAGAAATAAATCACGGAAGCCAGAATGTGTTGTGAGTTTTAACATGGGTTGGCGGATATTAATATTTTATCCCGAGCCAGAGGCGAGGGATACAATTTACTAATATCCGCCAACCCATGTTAAAACCAAAAACACATTCTGATTTCCATGATTTATTTCGATTCTGATATGTCTAAGAGTAAAATACGGTAGGGGTATACTTGATTGGAAGACGGTAATTTATATTTACGTTTGCGGAAAATGTCGCACATAATGTATGCTGCCAATGGAAAAGTCAGTCACATTCACCGGCGCATGTGCGAATGACATTATGCCATCGATAAATCGCTCGTTTGTCTACAAAGCGAAAAAAGGACGACATGTTATAATTATGTATAATATTAGTACTATTACAGACAGCCGATGGTCTCAACCACTATTTAGATATCAGATAGTATACAAGACTATCGTAAGACATAATAGAGAGACGACAGTTAACTTTGAACCAAAATATAATTGTTAATACCATCGGGAACCAATAGTTCACCAGTAGATGTATCGACCAGTAATGGTAATAAAAACATTGATATCAAATAGTGCACTCGACGCGTTTCTGGAATAGCCTTCATCAAGCACGCCCAAACCCAAAATATTTGAATTCTAATATATGTTATCAGTCTCGAGATGTTATATATCCCGTTTTAAAGGGCAGTGGTTTTGCTAAAAGGTGAGGCGTCCGCCTCATATTTTAACAAAACCACTGCCCTTTAAAATGGGATACCGGTATATAACATCTCGAGACTGATAACATTTTTATGTGAATGTTCCAATATTAATAAGTATGTCATTATTATAGGAAAAACATAAATTGCGTATATCTTTGGACACATGCGATTATTGATTTTTCTGTGCCGTATGAAATACACAGCACAGGCAATAGGTGAGAGACGCCGTCTGCTGTGCACACTGTAAATGGACAGCACATAGGTGAGAGATTATTGATTTTCTGTCGCCGCACTACTTCCCTGAAGTTTTGGAAGTACCTTGTTAGCCAATCAAAATTCTACTTGCCACGAGAACATCAGATAAATAGCTTTATAAGCAAAAACACCGAAGGGAATAACCAGGATAAATACAGCCATAACCGGCTAAGGTTACCTATGCCCGCGGGAATTGACATTAGTTTAAATAAATTACCTTAGCTTAGAATATGTAAATTTCAAAAATAAATATATTTAAAAATCCGTGTCGGTGCTAAAGCACTAATAACTGGGAGGATGATACCCTCCTAAGGAATGGAAAACCAAATAATTAAAGTCTTTCGGAGTAAGTTTTCCCAAGGGCCTTAAAAGAAAGATTATAAAACTCTTTCTGTGACATCTAGCTATGTATATCAATAGCATAGTTTTAGTAGATGTGTATTCGATACAACAGTGTGAGGTATATTTTCTTTGTGGCCAGTAGCAAGGCGTGGCCCATCATACCAATGTAACGTTAAAAATCCATACCCATTGAACCGAATCGGTGGTGAAATGGTTAACGTGCTCGCTCCGAGTGCGATAGATCGTGGATTCGAGTAAAATCAAAGACCATAAAATCGGTATGTCCGAGCATTAAGGAGTAAGAGCAAAGACGGGCTGCTTCAGTAACCTAGCACTATAAAGATCAAATTAAGCGTATCAGTCTAGTACAAAGTGGACATCACCATCATCATGTCATTGTATAGAACTTTTTCTCGCCACGATATAGCCCAATTGGCTTTAAACAACAGTCGCTCACTACGTACTCATCCACAATGCCTTCGTGACGTATACCCGTTTTCATATATAATGTATCATATGAATGGGGTGGGGAGGGGGGTTAAATTTTAAAATCTTCAACTCTTGCAATAAAAACGTAAATATCTAATTCAGTGCGTAGAGCACGTTTCGGGTTTGTGGCATAACCTTCATCAGGTGCGCTCAACAACACAAGATTTGGAAGCCAAATCATTTAAAGAGTACATGTATTTCAGAGCAATAATACTGAAGGTCCTAAATAGGTTAGTCAACATATGATCATGTGACCTATGACTGAGGGAGGAAAACCTTAGTTTTGATAATAATTACTTTATTTAGGAACTGTAAAATATCAATAATTGTAAAATTTAAATAATTGATAATGTATTTTTATTAGTATTTGATTGTCACATGATACAGGAAGAAAAGCTTAAAATAATAATAAAACAAAAGTTAGAACATTTTAAGTCATGCATAGAAGCTAGAAATATACGATCGAAGAACATAAAAGTGAAAGACTAGACATAAATTATCAAACAGAAAGTAAAATTTATGCATGAAAGAGAGAAAAGTATTTTCAAATGAAGAAGATCATATTTAGAACTTCAAATACTTTTCAAATAATTTTTTTTTTTTGCATAAGTTAAATATTTCTGAAATAAGAATTTATGATCTGTCAAAGTAGGTATAATAAAATCAAAAACAAAATACCATGTCATCAGAACAGTTTCAAAATCCAATAGTAAAATCGTAAAAATAGTGAAAATTGATGCCTATAATACATGGCCGCTCATTTTCCTGGCTTGGTACAGGCACTTCAACAAAACGTTGTGTGGTTAAACTAGTTTTTTGTGTGTCCAAACCTAAAACAAAATTACAATAATAAGGACGCGAATGACGAGAAACATAACACCATGGGTGGAAGTTCGCTTCCCCATTACCAACTCAAAGTATTATATATACCATGGATCTTACGAATTAACTTATTTAAACCAACGAATCCGAAGGATGAGTTGGTTTAAATAAGTTCATGAGTAAGATCCATGGTATATATGGTTTGAAACAGAAATCAATATTGGGTGCTTTCGTCGAGGTCCGCAAAATCATAGAATAACATCAAGATCTTGATGCTATTCCATGATCTTCATGTTAGACCATGGTTTGTAAAAGTTCACTATTTTAAGTTGATTACTGCATAAAAACATCAAAGAAAAAATGCGTATTTATGCTACAAGAATTTAAATACCATATCGGACACCTGCGCATGACCGGAAGTGTCACCTGCCAGTTCGCTTTGACTGTCTAGGTCTTCCTTGTAATCAAGATATAGCTGAAACATTTACTGAAAGTGACAATGAAAACCAATAAACGTTAACACAAATGTGTTTCATGGAAGACGCTATTTATTGTACATGAATGACACAGTCATTTCCATCTTTGTGAATGAAATATGCCTTAATCAAAAACCGCATCGGTTGTATAATGGTATCGAGTGCGGTAGATGTGTGTTCGAGCCTCGATTTGGTTAAATCAAAGACTATGAAATTGGTATTTGTTAATTCTCCGCTAAGCATACAGCATTAAGGAGAAAGAGCAAAGACTGGTTGGCTCGGAATCAGGATATTGTGTCTAAGTGTAGCAACATGTCTAACCGCGGACTGTTGTTTCAGTAAGCTAGCACTGTAAAAATCCACCTAAGCATATTTGTCTAGTACAAGGCGGACCTCATTATCATCTCACTGAAAAACCCTTTGATCTGGTATATTTATGAGGGATGGTAAGTTATTTACGGAGATCGTTAAAGTATCAAACTCCCCCTCCCCTTTCCCCTCTACACAACAGACCGACTGTGGCGTGGATATAAAGCTATGGTATACGAGACTGTATTATAAAACAATACAGACACTACCGGTCAATATTACCAATCAATTATTTGCTCATTTTATTTTTTCTTTATTGATCTATTCTATCTTACGTACATGCATACTAAAATTAAACATCTAAAACAATTGCGAAAGCTATTCCTTTGTTGAATTAAATTGAATTTATTGACTGAACTTCTGTGACGAAACGTTTCTTTGACAACAAAACGCATTTATGAATTTGATGATGTGATTAATAAAATAAACCCCAAGGAGGAATTCCGTATAATATTTTATCAAGATATTGAATCGTTTTCTACTATTTATTTAAAATACAATTATTATAGTTAGGAATATTTTGCAATTGTTGTGAGTCCTGTTTTGATGAACACAAACGTTTTTCGTACAACAAAACGTATTTTCTATTTTTAAACAATGACATCACAACCCAAGCGCTATATAGGACGTGTTTTCCAGTAAATTTATAGATTGTTTCACGCTTGAGTGAGTGAGTGAGTGAGTGAGTAATGAGTGAATGGGCGATTATTGTTTAACATCAGCTTTATCATGACAAGAACAAGGTATTTTTCATGAGATGATGATGTCTGCTTTGTACTAGACCTTAGAACTTAGAACATAGTAAAGTACTCTCGACAATAGAATTTTGTCTTACTTAATCATTAAGACCATGGATTTTCCACATTGTTCCCCAAGGCACAATTTTATTGTCTTGATTAATTTACAATGTTCTAAGTTTGTAAGAACATGATAATCCCTGTCTTCATGATACTCTCTGAGCTCGTACTTATTCATGAAGACAGGGATTATCATGTTCTTACATCTACTTAAGGCAAAATTCTATTGTCGAGAGTACTACTATGTATATGAGTGAGTGAGTGAGTGAATGAGTGAGTAGTTCGTGATTTTATTTCTGATCTTGACCTGCACCTTTTTAGGTAATTTGATTTTTACGGTTGATTCAAGGACCTAACAATTTCAATAATTTAATGCTAAAAGCAGAGACCTGTCGATTAATACTTTCACGTAATTTTTTTCAGGTTGTCGATTGCCAGGTTACGATTATATACCACACATAAATTCATGTCTGAAACATGTTTATAAAGTGCTTAAATCCTGGCACCAGGCCAACACGCTCTGTCAAAATGATGGCGGCAGTCTAGTCAGTATCACTACATTGGACAAGTGGCTCTTTCTGAGTAATTATTTGAATTGTAAGTGAAATAATTGATATCCAGATTATGAATACAACCGATAATTGATTAGATTGGTTTTGGTTTATGGTGCTTAACGCCATTTTCAATAATATTTCAATTATATCGTGGCGGTCAATTTTATTGGTGGAGGAAACAGGAATACCCAGAAAAAACCACCGACCTATCGCAAGTCACTGCCAAACCTTATCACATAATGTTGTATCGAGTACACCTCGCCGTGAACGGGGTTCGAACTCACAACTTTAGTGGCGATAGGCACTGATTACACAGGTAGTTGTAAATCCAACTACAATACGACCACGACGGCCCCTCGAGTAGAATTATTTTAGTATTATTAGTAGCTTTTTATCGACATGCCGATTATTATAGTTTGTAGGAGGGCTCATTTTTTATTGTGTTCTTGTGTATGTTTGCGTAAAGTGATGTCCAACATTCTGTCCCATCAAATGTCTTTACGTTCTCGGTTCCGTGTTGTGATGTCCATTACGATTTCCGCATAAAAACGTCTCCAGTTGTGTGTAGCAGGGCTCATTTCTTATTTACGTTAATTGTGTTTGTTTGTGTATAGTGGTGCCCAACAAATGTGGTCTGGTCTGGTCTTGTGTTGTTGGTTTTTACTTTTTCTTGTTTTGTCTTTGTCTTGTGTCTTGTGTACCCAATGTTGGCAGTTTCTCTGGATATCCATTCTTGATTGTCTGGAAAGGTTTTCTCTAATGTTAATTAAATATATATTTTAGATTTTAACACAAGGTGTATACAGGTCGTAGATATATGTACTGTTAAACGCCACTTTCAACAATATTTAAGTTATATTGTCGCGATCAATTTTATTGGTGGAGGAATCCAAGGTACCCGGAGAAAACCACCGACCTGTCACAAGTCATTGACAAACTTTAACACATAATGTTGTATCGAGTACACCTCGCCATGAACGGGGTTCGAACTCACAACTTTAGTGGTGATAGGTACTGATTGCACAGGTAGTTGTAAACCCACAACCCAGCTATCATGCGATCACGACCACGACGGGCCTCTGATTAAGTGAATACACCTTCATTGTAAAAGAGTTGAGTCAGTAACTAAATATGGATTATCTTGAGGAGGATACTAATTAAATATTGATGATCTATCATTATCAACAAAACGAACAAACACCTCAGACCTCAAATATTTGATTGATTGATTGATTGATTGATTTTTGGTATTTAACACCACCTTCAACGATATTTCAGCTATATCATGGCGACCACTTTTAGTGGTGGAGGAAGCCGGATTACCTGGAGATAACCACCGACCCTGGGCAAGCAACTGGTAAACTTTATCACTAGCGGCTACGAGTCGAGTGCACCCTTTTTGTAATTTATAAAGCTGTGCGCGAACCCACGCCGTATTGGTGATAGGCTTGTATGAGTTGTTAGATCCAACTACCTAACTCACTGAGCCACCCGGACCCCTCTCAAACATTTGAAAAAGGAAAAATTTTATTAATATTTCAAATAAACAAAGCAACAAATAAAATAAGATATTTTGCATCTTTTCACTATTTAAGCAACAAATTAATTACTTGTGTTTGTGTATTTCAATATTTTAATGAAGTAAATGATTTACAGGTGTTCCGAAATTCTGGGGTGGATTAAAGGGAGACAACTGGCTTAATGGTGACTTGTTCGTCAATGTGTTTGACATAACAGTTAACTGGAATGGCCTGCCGGACAGTAATAATCCATCAGATCCAGAATATGATTGTGGATTCTTCGGGTTTAAGAACGCACCACATATTGTAGATGTCAGCTGTAACGAAAAAGAGAAACAATTCTTCGTTTGTGAAATTCCTTTGTGATTATTTATTTATTTATTTATTTATTTATTTATTTATTTATTTATTTATTTATTTATTTATTTATTTATTTATTTATTTGGAACAAGTTCACGTCTTAATATCTACTGAAACAAAAAACTTATAATTGTGAGGAATATCCTAATATTCATACGCTTACTTGATCAGAATGAAAATATCTTGATGGGATATTGTATGCTTATATAAACTTTGAAGACAGAACTGGGAATGTATCGCTTCCTTGTACCAACGTAACTCCAACCACAGAATTTTACAATAATTACATTGGGGGTTGGGAGGAAAACTAAGATGTTGATGGAAGTAAAGTTGAGTTTATATTTTTTAATTATTTCTATTTTTACAAAATAAGATTTGCACGTTCTTTAGACAATGTATTTGTATCTACATTTGCCATTCTTTTTTTTATGATCTACAGTTGGATTAATTCTATTAATCTGTCGTTTAGTTGTGAGTGGGGAATAGTTGTGTAGATGGTAGGGAATTCAAATGTTTTAATGATATTGCATCAGAAAAGGGACCTTGATCGTACGTGCTCTAACAGATCTTTAGGATGTTTTGGAAGTAGATTATAAGAAAGGGAAAAAGAATCGCAGGGGAAAATTCCCTCATCTTAAGACTTAAACAAGGTGTGGTATCAGACCAGGAGGGTTTGAGGTTAGGTCGTTGATACAAATTAGAAGCATATAAAACTTCATGAGTGTGTATATTAGAGTTCGCCCAACATCAATCTTCAAAGACCAAAATGTTCTTTCCTGGCTTGGTACAGCCACTTCAATAGTAAATATGGCGGTTCATGATATTCGTGCTGCTCAATCTTTAGTTTTCTGTATTGTACATTTTTGTATTTTGCCAACCATCCTTTGTCCGTTTTTCTTTCCCTTTTCCTTTGGCCATTTTCCGTCCGTTTTTTCTATCTACGGCTTCTGCGTATAAGAAAACCAGCAGAACTTCAAAACTTCAAACTTTAATAGTTTACTGAAATTTGACTCAACAAAAATAGTAATATTTCTATGACTTGAAAAAACACATTTACAATAGTCCTTTTAAATTTAAAAACAAATAGAGTCGTGGTACGCTGAAAAGTGTATTGTCATCTCATTTTTGTTTTTGTCTGTAAAAATTGAATAATATTTATTTTTGTTTTGCAAAAAAAAAAAAAAAAAAATTCTTAATAAATATAAAATCCATACTTCACAGATAGAGTTTCAAGCTGTGATAAGCTGAACACATACTTTTTAACTCCAAAATATTGATATCTTTTGTTCCTTTCCCTTTCAATGTCTCTTTCAGTTGTATATTTTAATTCTGAAGCTAAAAAATGGTTGAAATAAATAACACTGAAATGGAATTTAAACGTGAAATTGATGAATCAATGTCGGAAGATTGTAAAGATCTCATTAAAAAAGATGAACAATTTAAAAGAAACCAATTCAAAAAAAAATTGGAAAATATTAAACATGAGAAAATATTTAAATAAACCAAACATTTCAATAAATTGCTTTTTTTTTTTTTCTTTCTTTTTTTTTTTTTTTTGCAACAGAAACTAATTCAAAGGAATATTGGAAACTATTAGACATGAGAAAATATAGAAATAAACCAAGAATTTCAATAAATTGTTTTTTTCGAATTTTTCAAAAACGTTTAATACAGCAGTCAATCCCGATGACGTTATACTAGAATCAACGTGTGAAAAGAGATATCCATGGTAATTAACTTCCATTACGACGTAGGAAGACATTTAAAGTACATCAACGAATTGAAAAAAAGAGTAATTTAATCATAAATAAACTTATAAATTAAACATATTTTTCACTTATTTATATCAAAGCTGTTTAATGTTGTCTTTGATTCTTGTGAAGTACCGTAAATATATTATGCATTTCCATTTTTTTTCAATAAAAAAGGAGAGCTCCCCTAGCATTGCAGTCCAAATAACTCAATAACTATTTTTAGTTGCATAAGAAAACGTATTACATCTGTTTTCAACATTTGGATTAAATACTCTAAATAAGAAGGAGCCGTCTTGGTCGTGATCGTATTGGATTTATTGCTATCTATGCAATTAGTATATATCACCACTAACGTTGTGAATTCAAATCCCGCTCAGGCGAGGTGTACTCGATACAACATTATTTGATAAAGTTTGTCAGTGACTTGCTGCAGGTTGGTGGTTTTCTCCGGGTACTCCGGTTTCCTCCACCAATAAAACTGACCGCTACAATATAGCTGAAATATTGTTGAAAGAGACGTTATACACCATAACCCTAGCCCATTTATTTAAGACTGTATATTGTTAAATGAGAATTAGGAAGCTTTAAGATGGCTTACTCAACAATTTAAAGTTACTTTTCAAAAGTAGCTTGTGATGCTCGTGATATTGCCGAAGTTTACTCACTTGGTTATAAACAACAATCACTCACTCGATATTTTTAAAGGCATAATTGTCTACCAAAATCGTAATTTTTCATACCCAAAATTATTGATGTTTTCCGTACTGACCTTCATAAAATGATGATTAAACACCGAATTATTGGCGAATACGCTACGAAACGTTAAGTTTCAAACAACATTAAACGAGCGTGACAATTTGAAGTGTTTGAATCTTAACAGTATTTTTCTTACCTCAAAGCTAAAACCCCGAGAGTTCCGAACTACCATTTTCCATAGGTGGCGCTGCTACATTCCCTTTGAATTTTTGTCATCCTGGACAATAATTCCGTTAGCGATACAGACAGGAATTTATGTTCGAGATGTGTTTTCATGAAAATAAAAGAAAAAGATTGGACGTTTTACTTTAAAACTCGACAATTAGTGTTAATTTATGTTTTAATGTACTCCTTGTAAAAAAATATTTGGACAAAAAGAAAATGACATAAATCACAGACATTATCTGTTTAATACAAAGAAGAGCTTGATGATACTAAAGGGGTAATCAGAATCCGTAAATCAAAGAAGGACAGACAATACAATGGCCAAAAGGACAAACAACGATCTACAAAACATACACATAGAACTAAAGAATAACACGAACCCCACTAAAAACTGGGAGAATTCAGGTGCTCCGGAAGGGAAAAGTTAATAAACTGTTGGTTTTTCTGTAGCCACGTTCATTTCTATCTTTGGTTAAATGCTACTAGCTGTGGCGGCAAGCATTTTCTTAAAGTATATTCAACTTTTTTATAACATGGAGTGTAAGGTTTGCTCGACTTAACTAAAATATAAAGCAGGCTTTTGATGAAATAAGTCCATTTAAAGAATGAAAGACTAGGAATGTATAATACTAATATCACATCCAGCTGAATTTTCTGCCCAAATCCATTACAGCTTGTAAAATGTTTGATTTAAGGTGGTACCACACATTTTAGGTAAAATTTTATCTGCTCGTTTAATTTTCTTATTTTTTTGGCGGTGTGTTTGAATACATCCACTGTAATAAATATCAAAATTTTAACAAATTCCAACCAACAGACTCAGGGCTATAAATTCATTAGCCACATAGCAGCGTTTCTCTCTGTGGTTTTGATCACCGAGATGCTTGAAATCTGCATGCAAACATCATATGATCAAAACGTTCAACTGATTTTAAAGAGTTATCTCCCTGTAGTGTTAGGTACCACCTTAATAGTGTCTTGTACCTGTTCGACGTCCTAGACGTAATCGCATGGTAGTTGTACAACAATTTACATCTGAAATCAGTGGCTATTACAGTTGCGAGCTTGATTTCTCTCTCGTCGTGAGATGATGTAATGGTCAGCGTTCTTGCGTGTGCTATTGATCCTGGGTTGCAGTCAGACCAATGCCTACAAATATGGTGTTGACCGCTTTTCCGCTACCCATATAGTATAAGGGAGCACATCAAAGACTGGTTGGCGCGGAATCGGGACTACTGGAGCGATATATTTACACGTGGACTGTTGTTCAGAGAGGTAGCACTATAAAGACCCAACTAAGTGGACGCGTTGGTCTAATACAAAGCGGACCTCATCATCTCATTGAAATGTAACTTGTTTTCTCAGTAATATAACTGAAATTTGCTTATTTGGTGTTAAACAACAATAGCTCATTAAGTTTTTCAGTGACTTCTGTCATGTCGAAGGTTTCCTTCCCACACTCCGTTTCATCCAATAAGACTGATCACCAGGACATATCTGAATTATTGTTGAAAGTGGCGTTAAACAGTAATTTCTACAAATTCATTCGTCCCTTTCATAATGATATATCTACTCTAACTAAGAATAATATTATCTCGATGCTGAGGACGGATTTATTAAAACAAATGCATTTTTATTCTGATATAATTAATAATTTAGAATCAGATGGCAATTAAAATTAATTTAATAACAATTTATAAACATATAACAATTTTACACTGGATAACAAATCAACGTCACGTACAGATACAGTGTGAAGCTGGACAATATCCTGTCGCACAGTTTACCCGACACCAGAATGACATCCCGGGGACTTTTTCCCAAACAATTGTAGGTCCACATTTTTTAGTTTTACTATTTCCAGAACCCTGTGTTGTTGTTTGGGCGGTTGTCGTAGTGGTGGGCGTGGTCGTAGTGGTTGGCGTGGTCGTAGTGGTTGGCGTTGTCGTAGTGGTGGGCGGTATCGCAGTTGTGGGTGGTGCTGTAGTTATGGGCGTGGTGGTAGTTGTGGGCGTTGTCGTAGTTGTGGGCGTTGTCGTAGTGGTAGGCGTTGTTGTAGGGGGCGTGGTCGTTGTTGTAGGTGTGGTTGTAGTTGTCGGTGTGGACGTTGTTGTCGGCTTGAGGCTAGCAGTTAGTGCTTTAAGAGTTGTGCTAATCACAGAACCGTTAGGATCTTCTATTGCGATATCAGAACAACCATAAAATTCCTCTTGTGGCCCGCATCCGACACAACCAGTTCCATTACTAGATCTTCCCCAGCTGTTTCCTACAACAAATAATACAAATCGTTTACAGATCATAAATAGATAGTTCAGGCAAATAAATTTAACCCCTCACCTTCTTCATGATGGGCTGTCGTGGCCGTTCCCGTATGGAAGTTGGATTTACAGCTACCTATGCAATCGATGCCTATCACCACTGATGTTGTGAGTTCGAATCCCACTCATGGCGAGGTGTACACCATTATGTGATAAAGTTTGTCAGTGACTTGCGGCAGGTCGCTGGTTTTCTCCGGGTACACCGGTTTCTTCTTCCAATAAAAGTGACCGCCACGATATACCGGTAACTGAAATATTGTTGAAAGTGTCGTTAAGCACTATAAACCCAAACAAAATCTCTTCTTCATGAGAACCAGGAGGTATAGAAATAGGAAAAAGGTTTACGCTTCTGTGTTCAACCACTCTAGAAGGACCATCTGCTGGAACTTTGGGGGAAATACATACTTAACCCTCAGATCCCCCATGAACATCACATGGTACAGAAATAGGGACTAGTTTCTACGCTCCTAGGTACAACCACTCTGAACCCAGCATCAGCTAAACCTTTGGGACAAATACACAATTAACCCTTAGATCCGTCATGAGAAACACAATTAAGAAAGATGAACCAGTCTCTACGTTCCTTGGTACAACCACTCTGAACGCAGCATCAGCCGAAGCTGTGGAACAATTCACATTCATGTATCTACTACACCCTAAGAACTGCACAAGTAGCCACCAAAATATATAATGTCACGAACGCACAATACCCTAAAAACAGTCAATTCATGTTTGCGAATCTAGAATTTCATAAGAAAATATGCATTGCTATGTAGCATAGACTGTAGAATAGTGTGATACACACAGCAGGAAAAGGGCATTTTACTACTGAGAAACCATAGTCGTCATGTTAACTGAAATAAAAACATGAATTATGAAACACAGCTATTTCTCATTGTCAATACATTTTTTTGTATATAGGTTTTCATCGTGCCAGGGTTATGGTGTTTAACGCCACTTTCAACAATATTATAGTTCAGCTATATCGTGGCGGTCAGTTTTATTGGTGGAGGAAACCGGAGTACCCGGAGAAAATCACCGACATGTCGCAAGTCACTAAGGGATTTAATTGCAAATGAACTGAATAAGCATACATATACATTAACAGTGATCTGAGGAGAATGAATAATTTGTTCAAAATAACTTATTTTTATTTTTAAAGGGCTGGGCTATATGAAATGGATATACCATAATAGGTTAACTCTAACATTGAGTTCACATGAATAAACCAAAATTACATTTTTAAGTAAAATCTATGGTATGCGCTCATAATAGTATAAACATAGAGATTCTAATTAGAAAGATTGCTATGAACTGTAGTCATGGTAACCATCAAGATAATTTACTCACCGACATGCCATTTCCATTGAAGAACACATTGTGTACAAGTTAGTCCTGCTGGGAGTTTCCATTTCCTGGTACGCATGCCCACTATACTATCAATATAATCTCTGTGAAAAGAAAGATATAACATATTTTTTTATATAAAGAAAGGAATTGGATATAAGTGAACAAAACAAGAAAACATGTCGGATGATTTTAATAGTTGATGGACAATGGAGGCAGTAGTATGAACATGTCGCAATACAATGCCAAACTTTATAGCACAATGTGTATCGACTACATCTCGATATGAGCTGGAATCGACGTGAAGACGAAATTCTTGTCATAATCAAAAGCTAGAAAATAATAATTTTACTGCTGTTCTGCCTCTCGCAATCATCTTGTCTGTGTTGTTTTGTTTTGTTTTTTTTGTTTTTGTTTGTCTTCGTTCTGCGTCCAGTGTTGCACTATTGCAAAATCGGCTATTTTAAAATTACCTATAGCCGAAAGAAAAGAACCTTAGTTGTACTAATGATTACATTATTTAATAACTGTATCCCAATACATTGAGTACTAGGCTGATGATAGCATCGGGGAATAGAAGATCACCAGCAGAGAAACCAACCCAGAGATAGTAATAAAATACATTAAGACAAGAACAAGTTCACAAATAAAATACATTAAGACAAGAACAAGTGTACAAATAAAATACATTAAGACAAGAACAAGTGTACAAATTAAATACATTAAGACAAGAACAAGTGTACAAATTAAATACATTAAGACAAGAACAAGTGTACAAATTAAGGCTAGGGTTATGGTGATGGTGTTTATCGATACTTTCAACAATATCTCAGTTATATCGTGGCAGTCAGTTTTATTGGTGGAGGAAACCAGAGTACCAGGAGAATACCACCGACCTGTAGTTCATAAATCATCAATCAAAGTAGGTAAACAGATTTGTCCTGTGATGGGTCAGTGTCCCTTGGTGAATGTAGAGATGTTTTGGTTGCTCTATGTAAAATCCTGACACATCTCAAGATTAAATTAATAAGTTCAATTCATTTTAAATTTTGTTTATATTCATACAATACATATTTACAATTTATTACAATGGAGAGATATGGAATGATAATAGATTACCTTCGAACTGACAAATTCTACTATTATTTGATTTATTACCAATTTGTAACCAGTCATTTAGTATATTACCATGTATATTAAATCTTAAGTAGGGTCAGAAGGTCACTGTCGTATTTATCTAAAAATATCCAGATCATCTTTGCAAAAAGAGTTTGAAGATACCAAATGGGTAATCAGAATCCGTAATCGAAGTACAGACAACACAATGACCAAAAGAAAAAGGACAAAAGGACTGACAACTATCTATGAAACATTACACACACAAATAAAAAGATCGAGTAACACGAACCACACTAAAAACCGTGGGTGAACTGAGGTGTAACGTGGTGCAATGGTTAGCGTGCTCGCCTCGATTCCGGTAAACACATTGGTTTGAGCCACGCTCGGGTCAAAACAAAGAATATAAAATTGATAGTTGCTGCTTCTGCTATACACAGCATTAAAGAGTAAGAACAAAGACGGGTTGGTTCAGAATCAGGATAATGTGTTTGGGTGGAGCGAAATGTTTAACTAAGCGCGTTGGTCCAGAACAAAGCGTATTATCACCATCTCATTGAAACTTTACTTTCTCTCGGCATGATATGGCTGAAAATTTCTGAGTCGGTGTTAAACAACAATCACCACTTTTAATTACTTACTCAAAATGTGGAATAAGAATTGCATGTAATTGTTATCTTAAGACATGTATCGTGGTCGTTTATTGTTTCAAAGGATTTGAGATGAGGGATAACTGTTTCTTGTATATGCCTTCAACCCTTCGGGGTAAAATTGAGCATTTAATAAAGATATTGGTAGAATGTTTTACCATCACTGTTTAAACTTTATTTTCATAACGATCGTTTCTTAGTTTTTTTTTCTAAATAAAAATGTAGTTATCTGATGTTCTTGTGGCAAGTAGAATTTTGATTGGCTAAAAAGATACTTTTAAAACTTCTTGGAAGCCGTGCTGTGTATTTCATACGGTACAGAAAATCAATAATCGCTCTCTCCTATTGCCTGTGCTGTGTATTTCATACGGCACAGAAAATCATAGGTCCACCTTTTAACAAAACCATTGCCCTTTAAAATGGGATATAGACAATAGACAATATTTTATTTGCATGAACACATTTACAATAAATGGTTATGGCATAGACTGAAACAATACAGAATAACAGACTCATGGAATAACACATCTCGAGACTGATAACGTATAATATCTAATTTAGTCCGCATGATGTTCATTAGAAACATATTTTCTTAAGCTAGAATCGTGTTCTTGACAATATCCACTTTGTCGCCCATCATGGCCATGTCGTCGAATATTTGAATAGTTCTCATCAAAATATATTTATTAATTGGTAGATTTATTTTCTTGACCAACGATTGTTTTTTAATGTTATAAATTTGTTTCCAGCATCGGTCTTTTAAGAAAAATTTGAATATACCAAAGCCGTAATTCGAAGACGGGAAGATATGTACTATGGTGAAAAGAAAAAGGACCAAAAAAAATGATAGACATTTACACTGCATAGAAAACTAGAGATTGAGTAACACGAACACCACTAAAACGTGTATGACATCGGAGGCTCCGGAAGGGTAGGAAGTTTAACATGAGGGTCTAACTAGATACTAAATATAGCTTACCTTGTTCCGCTGCCGTCTGCTAGTTGTAATATATGTTTATTTAAACAGTCCGGGGTAGCAGCTTTCTTTGGGTTGTTATTGTCACACAGTCTAAATTCAAACCAACCAAGATGGTTTGCTGTTATTTGCACGGCTATATCAATTGTCTGTCCAGTTTTGTAATGAGCGGAAATTAACCCTGTAGCGTATTTGCCGCCAGCCTCGTTATCACGTTTTGCGTCATACGGGTCTCCACAAATACCGCATTTACCCTTATTGTTTATCCATTGATGCTGAAATTATTATGAAACTACATAATTATACTCATTAATTATAATTGGTATTTGGAATAGTTTTGACGATTTTGTATCTTAATGTGTTTGTATATTTCTAATTTCTTGTGTTTCGGGTGAGGGTTATGGTTTTGGCGTTAACTTTCAACAATATTTTAACAATTATATCATGTCGGGATTCGAACTTACAACATCAGTTGTGATAGGCACTGATTGCATATGTAGTTGTAAATCTAACTACCATACGATCACTACCACGATGACCTCTTGTGTTTTGTGTTTCGGTATATTTATATTTATGCAAATATAATTTAAGTACACGGAGTATGTCAATTTGTATTATGAACCATCAAAAGTAATTGTACGTTGTGTTCTAATCACTTGTCTTTGATATATTTTTTTTATATTTTAGTTGGAATTCAAACCACATGTACCCGGGCAGATGGAACGAAGTACAAGGTTAACCTTCCATACATATTCGGAAGATCTCTATTTTTTCACAAACAGCTACATAGATATACTTTAATATCTACAGATTTTGTTGGCTCGTCACTGATTGGTCGTTTGAGGTGTAATCTCTGACGGTACCATATACGGGGTATTGTCAAACAATACAAATACCTAAGGTGTTATCTTAACTAACAGTGGTACTTTCTTAGCGACCAGAAAATATCTAAAAGATCAAGCAACAGAAGTCAGGTGTGGTGTTTTGAAAAAAATGTCGACAGAATAACTTATCAATGGATATTTGACCCAGTTGTTGTACGTATAGTTCTATATGGGTCAGTAGTATGATGTTCGAAAATTAGAACGTACATATTTACAATTCTAAATATGACGTACTTCTTTTGCTTTGCAAACAAACGAGCCATTTATTTAGATCTTCATCTGCACATGCGATGTACATATTTAAGCCAGGTAATAAAAACACAAAAGAAAATTATTTACACGGTTGGTAACGTTTTAAACGTCTATATTCACTCAAGCTAATCAACACATCATAATCTGAAAAAATGCGATAAGCAATTAAAGCGTGCACACACAATATTATTGTGTATATTATCGAATACTCCATCGATAAGACTGATTTTCCCGTCGTAAAAGCGTATGTTGATGAGTTATCGTCTGATCGAATTTGGCAGCATTGCCCGTAAAAGTAAATATAAATTATCGTCTTTCCCATCAAAGTATACTATCGTAATTTTACTGTTATACATATCAGAATCGAAAAAATTGATGGAAGCCATACTGTGTTAGTAAATTTTATTCATCTCTACCACTCGGGATAAAATACTCATATCCGCCAGCCCATGTTAAAACTCACAACGCAGTATGGATTTCTTAATTATTTTGTAAATGGTACTTCATGTTGAAACAGTCGACACCTAGTTGTAGTTGTATAGCATGTGTAGAATTAGGCAGATGTCCATTAATATAAAGATACGAATGATATTTTTTTTGATTAAAATCTTAAATAATAGTGAAACTAAAATACGCTCTCTATTGTACAAGTTATTATTATTTTTGGGGGTTAGGGTTAGGGTTATGGTACTTAACGCCTGTTTCAACAATAATTCAGTTATATCGTGGCCGTCATTTTTATTGGTGGAGGAAATAGGAGGGAGTACCTGGAGAAAACTAAAGACCTGTCACAAGTCACTGTCAAACTTTTGTTTGGATACAATTATTTAAAAACAAAATCTTGTTTTCATTCAAAGGTATCTGCTATTACAATTTTATTTTCTCAAGTCTGTATCTGAGATTTAATGTAGAATCATGTAACAGGCTTGGTGAAATAAAATACTGATGAAGGCCTCGTGCTCGTAACGTTTAAATGACAACAAAGAATTTATTATAATTTTATGGAGAGAACAATTTGATAAGTTATCATTCTGTTTACTTAATTATGGACTTGAAACCAATTAGTTAAAATGTATCAATTTATTTTTTTTATATATTCGGTTTGTCCAACATTTGGAATTTACAACATGCCGATCAGCTTCAACAAGAATATCTAGTATCTATTGGGGAATCTTCAACGAAGCATTGTAAAGATAACTTAGGTGCAAGCGAAGGCTAAGCAGTTACTGGCTCTTATAAGATACCCGCCGTGTTACTCATCTACATCTACCAGTAGTCAAGGCGTATTTGACACCATTATACGCAAACAAACACAAATACCATAATTATATTCACGCGATTCTATTTTATTTGCATAAAAATTCGTGGCAACATGTCCAGGTTACTATGACATAGTTCTACTAAACTGACGATTACGAATGTTTGGTCTTTAAATTTGTTTACCATATATAACTCACTTCAAAATGTGCAGTTTTCATAAACAATGATATTGGCGAAAAGTAGAAACTCATGTTAATTATATTGTTTGCATGTCGACTTTTAATTCTTACATGCTATTTAATCTTCAAAATTGTTTAGACCAAACCTTCATATGTAGTGTATCGTATATTTTCTATTAAACACCCATTTATCTGATATTTAATTTCATTGTAAGAAATGCAGAGTCACATTTGTTACGTACAGAAATTTAAATACTATATTTAAAATTGGGGTGTCGCTATAAGATGTTTTCACTAATGACAACAATATGTGCATCATGTCACAAAAACCTAACAATAATACATGTCTACATGTCTATCGTCAGAAAGAATATATTTGTGATTTTTAAACACCGTGGGAACCCGACGTATTATATTACGCCCTAAATTTTACTTTGCAAGGTACAACCCTTCAGAAATTGTCGTCTGCTGGTTGTAGAGGGGCAAATAAATAAACACTTGGCCATAAGGGCGTTCGGGCTTTAAAAAAGTGACTATTCTTTACTATCGCCTACACAGAGTTACCAGACCTTAATCACCACCAAAACCTTCCCCTCTTAAAACATACCCGTTTCTAACTAAAAACCTGATATGCACACTACACACACAGGTTAAGTATTATATATACCATGGATCTTACGAATTAACTTATTTAAACCAACGAATCCGAAGGATGCGTTGGTTTAAATAAGTTCATGAGTAAGATCCATGGTATATATGTTTTGTAACAGAAATTACATGATGACGTCAAAATCATGGAATAACATCAAGATCTTCATGTTAGACCATGGTTTGAAAAAGTTCACTGTTTTTAAGTTGATTACTGCATAAAAACATCAAAAGAAAAATGCGTATTTATATTACAACAAACTCTATTATTATAAAAGTAACGTTTGGTATAAATGTACAAGTAAAGAGAAAACGAAAAGAAATACAAATTAAATATCAAAATCGTAGAAAGAGGTCAAATCGATACCTGACCGCTAACTTTTTTCTTTTAACTTGATACATGACACATCAATAAAAAGTGGCGGGATTAGACTAGTTTTATGGGCAAATACTTCATCTCTTAGTGAAATGATGTGGTCATGCAAGTGGTTTCCAGATGTGAGTAAAATGCCAACCCTAACATATAACCAGGAGAACAGCGTTATTATAAAGAAAGCTGTAATCTTGAATAGTAAGAAAATGTCAAATATAATATGTCAATGAACTGTTTAAACTTATACTGAACACCCCTCCCAGAGGGTGTGCCGGGGGTAGAATAGGCACCAGGTTTCTCCGTCCCAGAAGCACTAGTCCCCTAAAAGCGGCCAACCCCGCAGGAATCCTGGGGTATAGAAATGGGACCGAGAGCTTCTTCGGATTGAAGGGGCGTCCGTCGGTTGTGCGGGATGTATAAATTCACAACCAACCCGTCCTTCGGATGAGACGTAAATAAAACCGAGGTCCCGTGTTGAAAGATTGCCACCCTCTTCGCAAGTTAAATAACCCAGTGTAACAGCTCATTATGAGCATTATGTCCATGATGAGTGGTCCATAGGAGCTCCACCTGTTGCACTGGCTAAATTCTCCGTCCCTACCCATCACCTTTCCTTGTTTCGAGTCCCGTGGTGTGTAAATTTTTTTTTCTCGTCCTGAATATAGCTGAAAAATTGCTCGCTGGACGTTAAATATCAATCAATCAATCAATCTTATGCTGAACTCCATAATGAACATTATGTGATAAAGTTTGTCAGTGACTTGCGACAGGTCGGTGGTTTTCTCCGGGTATTCCGGTTTCCTCCACCAATAAAACTGACCGGCATAATATAACTCAAATATTGTTGAAAGTGGCGTTATACACTATAAACCAAACCAAAGCTGTGACGAGTCTCATTATACATGTAGATGTTTGGTCATATACTAATGAAAACACAAGTGATGTTAGCTTTATTGGTACAATTTCAGAAGGCACTAAATAG
>MJUT01035288.1:111631-128033 GCA_002080005.1 Gigantidas platifrons
GAGGGAGAAGAACCTTAACTTTATTTAAGGAATTGTAAATTTCAGTAGTAAATATATTAAATAAACTATATCAGTGCCGAAACACTGAGTACTGGGCGGATGCTACCCTCGGGGGACTAATAGTCCAACAGTAGAGGTGTCTACCCTCGGGGGACTAATAGTCCAACAGTAGAGGTGTCGACCCAGTGATAATAATAAAAATGAAGATATCAAATAAAATGCACATTGTTTTTGATAATTAAGGTTAGGGTTTTTTTTTGGTTATAAATTATGAATCATACCTTGTATGATCAGTATATACAAATTTTACTGGTTACTGAATAATGAAAATATAAATATTATAAATAAATTATCGGAATTTATTCTAAAAAACTTTGAAAAAAGATCCTCCCTTAACCAGAACACATAATAAGTACTATTATTAAATTCATTTGTGTGCAAGCTCATATTTATATGTATTATAACCTCAATACTTATACAATTAATATCTTAGCAACACACCCGATACCTATACTTAGTCCTCCTCTCAAGGCCAGCTAGATTATTGCATAAAATTATCTGTTCATTATTCATATTATTATATATTAATTACTCATGCATGTTGTATTATGTAAATTATGTTGGTTTTGTGTTTGTGTGGTATTCTTTCTTTTTTGGATTTCTTTCTTTGAATGTTTTCTTTATATGCCCCTTGTGGGCCCAAAATTGGTTTAATAAAATTATCTAAATTATCTTATCTTATACCAAAAAACCTAGAAATTTCAATTTTCAGACGAGGCCGTCGTAGCCGTGATCGCATGTTATTTGGATTTCAACTACCTGTGCAATCAGTGCCTATCACCACTAATGTTGTGAGTTCGAACTCACAACTTTTAGAGATGATAGGCACCGATTAGACAGGTAGCTGTAGATCCAACTACCATACGATCACAACCAATGACGGCCCCTTCTTGGGAATCAGTTCTGAATATCTGCTCCGGAAACATGAAACATTGATTGATAGATTTATGTCATTCGTTATATTCGTGTACTCTATTAATGAAATTTAAGAACTGGATTATGCCCCTTGTGAGCCCACGATAGTTAATTGATCGATTGAATGATTGATTGATTTATTCTTGCCTTACGTCAAGGGAGCATAGTTCAGACGAGAATATAAGAAAGCTATATAAGGGGGGGGACTAACAGATTCAACTACTTTTGACTGTCACTGGTAAAGTATGGCGAGTTGGGTAGGGACGAAACATTTAGTCTTTTGTAGCGACTACACTGGGCATACACTTGTACGAAATCTACGAAGAGACCTATAACTTGTAGGGAGCGTGCCACTTTCCAAACACGTTACCCCCTACGATATATTTCCAGTCATTCCGTATTATAACCAGACAAACCACATCTAGAGGACACACTGAAGAAATATGTGGGTTTGAGCCCTGGGGCCTTTACCAGTACCCAATATGATCGTTAAAAATAAAGTGTTATCTATTCCTGGGGCCGTCGTGGCCGGGATCATATGGTAGTTGGATTTATAACTACCTATGCAATCAGTGCGTATCACCACTGATCTTGTGACCTCGAATCCCGATCAGGGCGAGGTGTACAACATTATGTGATAAAGTTGGTCAGTGACTTGCGACAGGTCGGTGGTTTTCTCCAGGTCCTCCGGTTTCCTCCACCAATAAAACTGACCGCCACGACATAACTGAAATATTGTTGAAGGTGGCATAAAACAACACAAAACCAAATCAATCTATTTATGTTTGTATTTTAGATAAACGGAGATTTTGTATGATATGACGATTCCATTGGCTTTATTGATTACCATAACAAAAGAATCATAATTAAAAATGCACATATTATAAGCATACGAATGGGGTTAAAGTTTGTATTGTTTAAAGTGTCATTTATACAATATACCATGTGGGGACATTCAAGATCAATGAAGCAATGGGTAATTTAAGAACATAAAAAAACTATTAACAAATTGCCAATACCGGTATTTGATTATTAAATGTTTGAGGAAGAAAAAAAAAGATTTATAAATAGCATAATAAGGAAGATAGTAACAAAAGAAGAACATCAGTTTTCTTTATTAGAACTAATTGTAGTATATGAAATAGAAAACAAATTCATATGAATTATTAAATAGAAGACGATAATATTTATTTCTCCTATTTTTAGCGTGATTAACCAGTTGGTTAAAATTACGTAATATCCTTTTTTTTCTTTTTTTTTGTTATCACAATAGCGTTTTTAATTTATGTATGTGAATTCCCACCATATTTTTTCTTTCCACGGAAATTAACAACTTAGAAATATATTTGACGTTTTGGTCATAATAGAGAAACTGATTCTTGCTAGCCTCTGATGCCAGAACGAAATTCTATATTTACACAACCGTTAATGCGAAAAAATGAAACCTGAAACAGAAACAAGGTTTCGGTTTGTGGTGTTTAACGCCACTTTCAATAATATTTCAGTTATATCGTGGTGGTCAGTTTTATTGGTGGAGGAAACCGGAGTATTCGGAGAAAACAACAAACCTGCCTCAAGTCACTGATAAAATATAAACAAGGCAAAATGAATTCTATAAATAAATGTAATATTATAAATGTACTCACAGAGAATCCTCCACAAGACAACTGATTATCATTGTAGTTGTGAGGTGTGTTGAATCCTTTCCTGAACATAGAAGACCGGGACGGTGGATCCCACAGTCTTCCATGTCCGTTTACATAACTAATAAAACACCAAAATATAAAAATGTAAACTTGCATCTTGATAGTGTACTATGTATTGAAGTTTAAATGTTTAAATGTCTCAAGACTTGCACCCGTTTGTATTTAAATACACTCCGGAGACACACCTTATCACTTCCTACTTGTAGATAATATTAGAATTTGACATAATGTTTGACAGTTAAAGTTAATATGCTATACTAATCCAATAAGGTGACAGATTATCATTGTGTAAACAAGCATGGACACGAAATAAAGAGAGAAGACAAATAATTCTGAATATTAATTAAAATAAGGATTTTTTGTGTACATGAATTACCCCTGTCCATATCTAAGTTTTGGTCAATTTTAAGGAGACTCTTTCGTTTTATGATTTATACAACAGGGGTATTGATATATTTGATAGCGGGTTATGAAAGATTAAGCATGTTTTTAATAATATTTAAGCAATGATGATAAGAAACATTGAACATATCATCATGGTCTACATGTCTCCAAGACCGTTTGACCAATCCAGATTTTGATTAGTTATATAGTAGAAATGCCTAATATGTAACAAGAAGACAAACCGGAAGTTTATGAATGAAGAAAAACAACAACCAGAAATAAGGAATGGGTGCTTAAACCAGATAAGAGTATCAATAAATTGAAACACAAAACTATACAACACTGTGGGTACTATTCCAAAATCAAAATCGTAGAAAGAGGCAAAGCACGACACCCATAACAAACAAATACCGTTGACTTTCCTAGCTTGGTACCGGCACTTCAATAAAAGTGGCGGGGATAAACTCGTTTTATCTCCTCTTGTAGTGAAATCATGATATACTTTTGTGTTGTTACAGCAAGATCAATAACTAAATACATTTGTTGGTTGAAAAAACTTAATTTCAGTGGAATACCATTCTACTTTGAGAAAATCATTAAATATTAGATAGGTGCAACCTACAAGGTGAGCACTAAAAATTCCTCCAAAAACAGGAGCACCAGTTAGATTTGTTTTTACCGCACCGGTGGTATGAAGGTTGGCGTGAACGACTCGAGTGTGATAGATCGTGCGGTCAAGACCCATTCACGTCTAACTAAAGACTGTAAAATTAGTATTTACTACTTCATCATCCGCTAAGCTCACACAATTAAAGAGGTGTTTTAAGGCAAAGAGTGTTTGGCTCAGAATTAGGATAAGTAGTCCGAATGGAGGGATATGTCTACTCGCGCACTATAAAAATCAAACTAGTAGAAATCGAACATCTTCATCATCTCATTCAAATGTAACTTGTTCTCGTCATGGTATGGCTGAAAAATTGCTCGCGTGGTGTTAAACAACAATCGCTCACTATAATGGTACACATGCAATTTAATTAAGTATAATAATACTAACGAAACCAACAGAAATAAATTTATTTGACTTAGCTTTATGGTGTGTAACGCCACTTTCAACAATATTTCAAATGTAACGTGGTGGTCAGTTTTATTGGTGGAGGAAGCCGGAGTACAACGTTAGTGGTGATAGGCACTGATTGCATAGGTAGTTGTAAATCTAACTACCATACGATAACGACCACGACGGCCCCTAAGTATATTTCTTTTAAATAAAACTACATTATTGTGACGTAACATACACATTTTTAGCATTTGAAAAGCACTCGAAGGAGATATCACAAAAACAAAGAAATAAAAAAGGTTCCCTGTCCACTGTGTCATAAGAGACTTAGTATTATTTGATCTGGTGTGCAGTTTAACTGCTAATTAAATACCTTCACTTTCGTCATGAAGATTTTGTGACGTCAAGATTATCATTTTCTTTCGCAAAAGTGAAAAATGATTATAATTTTCTTTAATATATGTTTTTCTAATGATAGCTTGTTCGTAATCTTTTACACTCTAAAAGGAAATGTGATTAATCTTCAACGGAATCAAAAAACACAAATATTCTTTTTTTCTGGGATTTTGTTTGTAATCTTAACATATTTCTACATAGCGATAGCTCAATCCAAATTTGACAAAAGGTTGACGTTCTTCAAATCCCAGAAAACATAAGTATTAGATTTCCTTTTAAAATCTATTTATGATTGGTTGAGTATACATACAGCGAGATGTATCTTAGCTATATCCAGATATTCAACAATATATAGTCCAACCTGCCTTAAATTCAAGGGAACCTCTATATAACAAATCACGGTCAATAGAGGGCAGCCTCATTTCCCCCGTTAATGATTAGTATATATTATTTTAACCTGTATATAAAGGACAACTGCTCATAAAGGTTACGTTTTCAGGTTCTCTTGGGTGCCCTTTATAGACAGCTTTCGAACTTACAATTTTAGTGGTGATAGATTGCACAGGTAGTTGTAAATCCAACTACCATACGATCACGACCACGATTGCCCCCAGAATTGTATGTACATAGTTTATGACTTTCCATACATTTTTCTATTTTTTTTTCACATTTTTTCCCGTTCAGTTGCTTTAAATCTTGATCCAGTAAAGATTTTACGCAATTAACATATTAAAAAATGTAATTACAATCTGAAAATCTAAATTTATTTGAGATTCTTAAGCATACGGAAGACAATGAACAAGCACCTTTTGCACCAATCTGTCTGCTCAATCTTATTTATTTAGCATATATATTAACCATGTGAAAACCATGAGCAAACATCTTTGACATCAATCTGTTTACTCAATCTATTTATAGAGATATATTTAGCATAAAAATATGAATAAACACATATAGCAGGAAACTGTATATTTAATTTTAACAAACGATCCAGTATTTTATTTAACCAAACACATAATTAGTTTTAAATGATTAAAAAAAAAATGATAATTGGATAAATGGAAATATGGATTTGAAGAAAAGGTTGTAAGTTTGAGAAGATATTTCATTAATTAGGTAAATTCTTAGATTTGACTGAAAAAATGTTGTGTTTTTGCTTATTGTTTTCCTTGGAGAGATCTAAATTTATCGAGTTCATGATTCCAGGAAACAATTTTGGTTTTATGGTGCTTAACCCCACTTTCAACAATATTTCAGTCATCACGTGGCGGTCAGTTTTATTGGTGGAGAAAATCGGAGTACCCGGAGAAAAGCACCGACCTGCTGAAAGTCACTGACAAACTTTATAACATAATGTCGTATCGAGTACACCTCGCCATGAACGGGGTTCGAACGCACAACTTAAATAGTGGTGATAGGCACTGATTGTATAGGCATTTGTAAATCCAACTACCATACAATCACGACCACGACGAACTTAATCACATAATTTGTATAGAGTACACCTCGCCTGAGCGGGACATCAAAGATTCTCGAGTTCATGTTTCCAGAAAAAAGTAATTTTGACATTTTTTAAAAAAGATGTACGTACTTAACTTGCATTGTGCTTATGCTATCAGTTGCTATCATATTTATTTTTGTCATGACGGGAATACATGAGTTTGCTTTGTTTTTATTTTTTGTTTATTGTTTTCCTTAGAGAGATCCAAAATTCTCGAGTCCATGTTTCAAGAAAAAGGTACTTTTTGGCATTATTTAATCGATGTACGTACTAAACCTGTATTGTTATGATATCAGTTGATATCATATTTATCTTGTGATATCAATAGAGGAAATGACGGGTACATACATGAATGACGTTATTCAGGACCCTATCGACTTACACTTCCGTAATTTGATAATGAAGATCTTTTTAAATATTTCAACGAGTTCGTGTCGTAAGATAAACGATAAAGGTGAAACTATTACACTTGTGTTGATCTTTTTCAAATTTTGTAAATAGATAAACAAATTTGAAAAATATATAAACATAAATTAAAACATTCCTATAAATTTTGTGAATAGATAAAAAACTTAAAAAATATACAAAAACAAATGAAAACATTCCTATAAATATATGAGTAATTTAACAAATTGATTTAATATCAAAGAAATATAGTTTTTAACCGGCAATTATTTTATGACAACCACTATACCTGTAGATTAAATATAGTGAACAGAGTCCTAGCTAGTTTGCTAAATTAAACAAACACTGATTTGTGGAAAAGGTCATTTAATCATTATCATAAATTGCAATAAATTGCATATATAAAATTGTTACATAATATAACATAATCATGACTGAAATTATATAATAATTACATAACATCAAATGAATAAATGACATAAAATAGAAAAGGTGGGGACAAAAAAGTGCCCTGTTGAAAATAACTGGTATAATGATCTAAATTAAAATTGGGTGGTAAGGGGGAGGGATTTAAAAAATTTTCCATATAATTTCGAACATCCGAATTGGTCGGCAGTGTGTTTGCAAAAGTACGTGCGGTAATTACCGCGTATGCTAAGAATAGATGTTAACCAATCAAAAGTGTAAATTAATTGATCATGCACTGACCGTGTGAATTTACACACATTTTTTGGCAACAGGTTTGCAAAGAAACATACCACGGATGTTGAAATAGATGTTGACCAATCAGGAGTGGACCCTGTGAAATAACCGAAATTTTACAGAAATTGCATCATATATAATTATACCAATAAACAATCCTGTGAAATGACCTAAATCTACAGAAATTGCATAATTAGAAATTGAATCATATAGCATTATACCAGTAAATAATCACACGAGGATTAAGAATATTCTTAAGGCAATAATATTTAATATATAAAAAAAAAAAACACAATTTTTGTAACAAAAACCTAATATTTATATTGTTGACATAAATGATTTTATTGTTCCAAAAAAATAAATTATAATACAGCTTGCATAGTATATATAACACATGCCTTTATTAACAATGAATTAAGGAGTAAATTTGTGGTTTTTCGGAAGGATTGTACAAAGGGGAAAAGGTTGCCTTCTTTTAGTACATTTCCACTAACAAATCAATGTTTATTTACAGTTGGTGCGTTCTGGTTTTCTAAGAGTTACACTGAGGAAGACTCGGGATATTGAAATATGAAGACCTTATTTCTCCGATATGGGATACGACGCTGGTTATAGCAGAGATCGACAGTTACTGATAAGCGCTAAAAATAGATTCCCCTAATTATCTCTCAGACTCGGTTTCAGAATGTAGTACAAACAATGCCAGTCTGTACTACATATTTCAATGGCGATAATGCAGAATTGAGTGAAAAACAGAACTTTGTCGGAGAAAAAAAAAGAAATCCCACGAAGCTACAAGACACTGTTCCTACGAAACATGCGATAGTACACATTTAACCATTACAAATAAAAATTTACTTTGATTTTCCTATATATTTCAGCTAAAAATAAACCCTAAAAATTAACAATCCTGTTTATAGTATGTACAAATAAAAACCACTCATATAAACATAATGAGCAAATAAACAATCAAAATATAAACAATTCTGAATGTTTTGGTGTAAAATTTGTTAAAATCTATCAAGAAATGACTTCACAATATCGTTTTGAAAAGATATGGTTTTGGTTGATTATATAGGGATTTTTTTTTTATATGTTGCAATACTTTTGGCAACATACTGTAGATATTCAGATATGAACACATGAAAGGTGTCTTTTGGATCCCGTTTCCCAACCAAAGCGAAACCAAAGGATAAATGTTAATAACGTTGGATTCGGGCATGTGGTCGTGAACTTTTTACGGTGGAAAAAGTCACACGATGGACATATATTTGTTCCAAACATTTTGTAGGAGGGCAAGGTCCTACGGATCAACACCCGGACCCAGTACCAGCAACATATACACCGTTTCAGGTATGACAAAATATTGTCGTGATTTGATTGCATGAAAAAGTGCCGATTTCCATCGCTAAAACGTATATTGTTTTTTTTAACGAAATAAAAATCGGTATTGTAATTTATTCTTTTTTGTAAGAGAATATGAATTCTTATATATTATCATCAATAAAAAAAATTATGGTGTGTGGAAATTCCTCTCAAATATTTAATCAATTATCGGAAGTTCGGATTACCCGTAAGTCACGATGATGTATGAAATTCCTGGGAGATTAATAACAGCATGAAGCAATATTCTTAAATTGCCAAAAGGATTATGAAATAATATGTCCTTTGATGTATATATACTTACATGCTTGTCAATAAGTGACAAAAAAGTTTAGTTTCTAGTTCTTTGAAAAGAGAATATTTCAGGAAACGAAAACAGAATTTGGGAGTTACTAGTGGTATATATATGAATAAAGAATGATATAAAAGGGGAAAATATGCTACCCACTTGATATTTTTGAAAGAGAAGGGGATCGTATCACTTCTGGACAGAACACTTGTATTTTTATTTTGCCTGAATATTTAAAAATAATTTTAAAATCGTGTAGATTTTCTAGGATGCTGCCATTGTTTGTACTACATTTTCCTATTTGCGTATCACGTGATACACATTCCACAAATTGATGACGCGTTATCGATCAATGCTATACGAGAAGATCAAAGACACATCTATGAACCATCTACACACGCTTAAACACATGCCTTATGTTTATCCCTAGATTCACTTCACGATACAAGGTAACACTTCGACTATTGAAACTATATTTCTTATATAGCGGATGTACTCGAGTGGTCGAATACGGCACTGGACATAAGATTTAGCGATTTGTGCTGCAGTGATATCAATGGTCTAAGTTCGAATCCTGTCGAGGGAGAACAAAAAATAGTCAGCTCAAAAGTCTTATTCTAACACTGTTGGGTTTACTTTCCCAATACATATAAATGAGAGAATTTCGAACTGACAGTTATATATAAATCATCGTAGAATCTAAAGAAGTTTGAGATTACAATACTTTTGGTTTTACCATGGAAATCAATATATTTTGGGGATCTACTATGAAGTGGACAAACTTTTAATAATTCTTGCTTTTTTATCATACATTTTTTTGTATTTATCTTGGTGAACAGATTTAGTCGAAACAATTTCTGTTAACTTGTAAAAGTTTTTTTTAACAGATCTGTCGATAAAACACTATTTAAAAAAAAAAATCTTTAGAAATAATTTATATACATTAATCTGGGAAGGGGTAGCATTTAAATGATTCACTAATTATGATATATAATACTTCTTTGACTGAAAATTTTAATTTTTTTGAAACATATACAAATATGTCATGTATATGTATACACACAGTCTTGACAAATGAACAATTGCGTAGTGTGTAATAAACTGAAAATAAACTTGCCAATTTAAATGAATAAATCCCCTTTATTGAAACGTGACGATTAAACTACACGACTTTTATTGCTTTGAAATAAAGAAACAAACATTGCGCCACACACACGTCATTGTGGATATACTTTCTAAGCTTAATATGATTGATATTTAAAAACAATTAAAAATTTAAAAAAAATACAGAAATAAGAGAGGAATGACACAGCCAGGACAATGACTTTTGACTGCCATTAGAAAAGTATGGAGAGTTGAGTAGGGACGATAAAACTGAACCTTTTCGAGCAGTACAATGCGCTTACTCGAAATCTACAAAAGGGATTTTCAAAGTGCCAGGAGTATGACATTCTCCAAACATCGTCCCCACTACGGTCGTCGGCCCCTATTCATTACCTGCGGACGTTTTGTGCATTTCTGTTGACCGAGCTTTATAATGAATATGTATAAAATGTCCGTCTTACAACGAACACCAACGACACTCATAACTATCTGTCTTGTTATTCTCCAAACACGTGATTTTGATATACACGAACGTCCATTCCTTAGGTGGGGCTGTCGTGGTCGTGGTAGTATGGTAGTTGGATTTACAACTACATGTGCAATCAGTAACTATCACCACTAAAGTTGTGAGTTCGAATCACGCTGATGGCGAGGTGTGCTCGATACAACATTATGTGATAAAGTTTGTCAGTAACAGGTCAGTTGTTTTCTCCCGGTACTACGGTTTCCTCAACAAACAAAACTGACCACCACAATATAACTGAAATATTGTAGGTAGTGGCGTTAAACACCATAACTCTACCCCATTTCATTTGAGTCTTCCATCTGAACCAGTAACGTAATTTTGGAAAGGTTGAAACTAATATATAATCAGAAACTAGAACCCATTTCTTTTTCTCTAGCCCCTCCTTTTTGTAATACTAATTTGATTGCTGTATTTACGCACTTTTAAAATTATATTTCATTAGAATTTAAATCAACAGAACAAAAAAAAAACTACATGTACTTTGAAAATATCTACAGATGTTGAGTATTATCCTATGATTTTTTTTATTTCGTTCGTGGGAAAGTCTCCCAATACATATACCTATATGACTAGTTAGATATTTAGATTATAGAAAATGTACACGTTTGTACGAACTACGAGAACTTAATGTCAATAAATGTTACTTATATATCTTTATTCTGATAACCTTTGTTGATACATTGGTATACAGATAACAAATTAAATACATACATAATACACAATAAGATACAATACAATATGTAATAAGAAAACAGGTATATACAATATTTACAAACATAGAGAGAGAGAGTTACATTTTTTTAGCCATGAGAGCAGACATTTTCATTAATATATCTTATAAAGATGCAAAGTTTTTTTATTTTTTATTTTTTTGTTAGATTCATCAAAGTGCCAAATTTCAGAATATTACAATTTATAAAGTATTTTTTATCTATACAAGTCTTTCTTTTTTCACTGAAACAGCTACATTTTAATAAATAATGGAACTCATCTCCAAGATCTGCTGTGTTGCATAAATTACAAATTCTGAGTTCCCTATGTATGTTGTTCCATCGTCCGTATTCAACAGGTAGTTTATGATTATTTAGCCTAAAGCCACAAAAAGTAAATATATCTCTATCATCGAGGATATTAAAATAATTTTCAAATTCAAATTTATTTTTAAAAAGGCGATAATTTAAAGTTTTCGAGCCGGTATCAATATTTGCATGCCAGGTTTGTTGAAACTGGTCTTGGAGACAAGTTTTAACGGAGTTTTTAAGCCATTCTACACTTATGAAATACTGATTCAGCCATACATACGAAAGACCACATTCATTTAATACATTTTCTATATAATTTAACCACAAAAACTGACAATTATTGTTTTGTGATAAATATAATAATCTGTAAGAAATAATAGATAGTTTAATATCCTTCCCAGTAATCAATTTCGCCCAGTATAAGATATTTCTAAGTTTAATTTCTATATCTAAAGGATAGCGACCAAGCTCCCCATATATCATACAGTTTGGAGTTGTAGTTTTTAAGTGAAGAATAATTTTGCAAAATTTCAAATGTACCTTTTCCAAAATGTCATTATTGCCGAAACCCCAGATCTCACATCCGTACAATAATATGGGTTTTACCAATTTATCAAAAAGATCAAGTTGACAGCTGATAGAAAGATTATGCTTCCTCCCCTTTTTTATTACTTCATACATAGCTTTAATAGCTTTTTCAGAAAGATGATTTTTACACACTTTGAAACTTCCAGTCCGAGAAAAATAAATTCCCAAATAATTGAAATCTTTAACTATATCAATATTAGTTCCGTTATAATTAAAAATAAGATTTCTTGGTAGTCGTCCTTTAGAAAATACTACTATCTTTGTCTTATCAACATTTACTTTCATTTTCCAAGTGTCACAATATAAATAAAATTTATCTAGTAATGTTTGAAGATTGCTTGAGGATTCTGCCATAAGAATAGTATCATCTGCATACAAGATGATAAATAGTTTCATAAAAATATCTAACTTGCTATCAAGTTCATCAGAAATAGAATTCAGTCCAGGAACATTTTCATGTATGAAAAAGTCTTCCAAATCATTTAAAAATAAAGAGAATAGAAATGGGATAAAATTTCCCCTTGTCGGACCCTATTTCACATGGAAAATATTCAGATTTCTTTCCATCATAAAATAAACAAGATTTAATATTCTGATACATGTTAAAAATAACTTGATACTTATTACCATTTATATTATTTAAAAGCATCTTATACCATAAAGCATCGCGCCATACAGTATCAAATGCTTCAAAATCAACAAAAGCACAGAATAATTTTTTTTTTCTTATTTTTCAAAATTTCAAAAAAAGAATGAAGTACAAACATACAATCAGTTGTTGAGTATCCAGATCGAAATCCGCATTGGTTTTCATTAATTAATAAAAAATCATCTGAAAATTCAGACAGTCTTGCATTTAAAACTGCTGTAAATAATTTTCCGAAACAGCTTACTATTGTAATAGGTCTATAATTTTTAGGATTAAATTTATCGCCCTTATTTTTATAAAACGGTTTGATTGTCCCAGATACCCACGTTTACTAAACTGTAGAATGTTTTACTTTCAGTTGGTTTTATTCCCGAATTATCACACACTGCGAAAAAAAATCAAATATTTTCTTTCATTTGCATAAAAAAGAAGTTAGTAATGTAAGTAATTACACCTAATTGTAAGAATCATTCCTCTGGCAAACATACCTCATACGACAAATGATTAAAAGGATAAAGAAATAAGCCGTTCTGGCTGGGACAGGTACAGAATAATATCTGTTTGGAAACTCTTTTTGTAGTTATTTTTGATGAGATCAAAGATTATGTTTGTGCTGTACTAAACAAACACATTGAGCATGATTTTTAAAAGTACCAGCTCACCCAAAAGAAAACAAAGACAAACGCAATACACAGATAGACATGTATGACAGACAGAAAATATCCTGCTTCAGAACTAATACTATTTTGTTCTTGTACCTTAGTGATGCGTGCATGATGAACCTAGGGCCAGTTGTGGTCGTGACCGTATGGTAGTTAGAATTAAAACTACATATGCAATCAGTGCCTATCACTACTAACGTTGTGAGTTCAAATCCCGCTCATGTACTCAATACAACATTGTGATAAAGTTTGTCAGTGTCTTGTGGCAGGTCGATGGTTTTCTCCGGGTATTCCGGTTTTCTCCACCAGTAAAACGGACCGCCACTACATAAATGATGCTAGCATTTTTTTGTAAAAAGTGGGGTTAAACACCATAGCCCCAAGGTTTTTTTTTTTAAATTTCAGAACATTTTATTCAAAAGCCCTGCTATACAATTACCCTATGTAGCCCTATGTAGTTAAATGATATTAGTATATTGTTGAAAGTGGGTTTAAACACCATAACCCTAACCCTAACCCACGATCTACCACACCCGAGGAGAGCACACTGACCACGTACACCATTCGGATGTGGTTTCTAATATTTGACACGGGACGCTAAGCAACACACAATCAATCAATTAATCAAAAGTAAATATAATATACAAAAAAAAACATTAATGATGTTAAAATTACTTTATTTGTGCTCTTTGTTTGAAAATGAACTCTTAAATTAAATCAAACTGCAATTTACCATTTAACCAACATTAGTATCTAAATACCGTAAGGTAGATTCCCTCGTTAGTCTATTGTATCCTGCCTCATATCTTATGTTTACATCTTATTTATCAAATTTATTTAACAATTTCCCAATTCCATAGTTTACTTTTTATTAAATTGTAAATAAACATTTTGTTACAAGTCACTGTGGCGATGACAACATATATACAAATAATAGTATGCTTTTGATCCCAATATTATTGGTATTAAGTTGGAAATGAAAATAAAATTCCCCCAAACAAGATAGGCGTTTGGTATGCAGCAATCGTAGGTTGGGAATGTATATATAGTCATACTGGTCAATAACCAATAGAAATGGTACAAGGAGATATGGAAATGGTACAAGGAGATATAGAAATGGTACAAGGAGATATGGAAATGGTCCAAGGAGATATAGAAATGGTCCAAGGAGATATAGAAATGGTACAAGGAGATATAGAAATGGTCCAAGGAGATATAGAAATGGTCCAAGGAGATATAGAAATGGTCCAAGGAGATATAGAAATGGTACAAGGAGATATGGAAATGGTACAAGGAGATATAGAAATGGTACAAGGAGATATAGAAATGGTAAAACACATTTAAATTTGGTTCACGTTGTTGCTTTTACATTTTTAAAACAATAAAATGAAATACAAACAAAAAATACCACAACGTCGGAACAGTTTCAAAAACTAATAGAAAAAATTGTAGAAATAGAGTCAAATCCGGTACTGCCAACACATGTGTACATGACCTCTCACTTGTTTGGCTTGATATATCAAATAGAGTCAAATCCGATATTCCCAACACATTTGTACATGACGTCTCACTTGTTTGGCTTGGTATATGAAATAGAGTCAAATCCGATACTCTCAACACATTTGTACATGAACACTCACTTCTTTGACTTGGTATATGAAATAGAGTAAAATCCGATACTCTCAACACATTTGTACATGTCCACTCACTTCTTTGACTTGGTACATGAAATAGAGTCAAATCCGATACAGCCAACACATGTGTACATGACGGCTCACTTGTTTGGCTTGGTATATGAAATGGAGTAAAATTCGATACTCCGAACACATTTGTACATGACCGCCCACTTGTTTGGTTGGGTATATGAAATAGAGTCATTTCCGATACTCTCAACACATTTGTACATGACCGCTCATTTGTTTGGCTTAATATATGAAATAGAGTCAAATCCGATACTCCGAACACATTTGTACATGACCGCCCACTTGTTGGCCTTGGTATATGAAATAGAGTCAAATCTGATACTCCCAATACATTTGTACATGACCGCCCACTTGTTGGCCTTGGTATATGAAATAGAGTCAAATCTGATACTCCCAATACATTTGTACATGACCGCTCACTTGTGTGGCGTGGTACCTGAAATAGAGTCAAATCCGATACTCCCACCACCTCTGTACATGTCCGCTCACTTGTTTGGCTTGGTACATGAAATAGAGTCAAATCCGATACTCCCACCACCTCTGTACATGTCCGCTCACTTGTTTGGCTTGGTACATGAAATAGAGTCAAATCCGATACTCCCAACACATTTGTACATGACCGCTCACTTGTGTGTCTTGGTATTTGAAATAGAGTCAAATCCGATACTCCCAATACATTTTTAAGTGACCGCTCACTTGTCTGGCTTGGTACATGAAATAGAGTCAAATCCGATACTCCCAACACATTTGTACATGACCGCTCACTTGTTTGGCTTGGTACATGAAATAGAGTCAAATCCGATACTCCCAACACATTTGTACATGACCGCTCACTTGTTTGGTTTGGTATATGAAATTGAGTCAAATCCGATACCCTCAACACATTTGTACATGACCGCTCACTTCTTTGACTTGGTATATGAAATAGAGTAAAATCCGATACTCTCAACACATTTGTACATGACCGATCACTTGTTTGGTTGGGTATATGAAATAGAGTCAAATCCGATAATCCGAACCCATTTGTACATGACCACTCACTTGTGTGCCTTGGCATATAAAATAGAGTCAAATCCGATATTCCCAACCCATTTGTAAATGACCGCTCACTTGTTTGGCTTGGTATATGAAATAGAGTAAAATCCTATACTCCCAACATATTTGTACATGACCGATCACTTGTTTGTCTTGGTATATGAAATAGAGTCAAATCCGATACTCCCAACCCATTTGTACATGACCGCTCACTTGTTTGGCTTGGTATATGAAATAGAGTCATTTCCGATACTCTCAACACATTTGTACATGACCGCTCACTTGTGTGTCTTGGTATATGAAATAGAGTCATTT
>MJUT01035288.1:158987-201228 GCA_002080005.1 Gigantidas platifrons
GCTTCTGTTTACCCCTTTGGTATCTTAGATCTACGGCTTCTGTTTACCCCTTTGATATCTTAGATTTACAGCTTCAGTTTACCCCTTTGGTATCTTAGATCTACGGCTTCTGTTTACCCCTTTGGTATCTTAGATTTACAGCTTCTGTTTACCTCTTTGGTATCTTAGATCTACGGTTTCTGTTTACCCCTTTGGTATCTTAGATCTACGGCTTCTGTTTACCCCTTTGGTATCTTAGATTTACAGCTTCTGTTTACCCCTTTGGTATCTTAGATTTACAGCTTCTGTTTACCCCTTTGGTATCTTAGATCTACGGCTTCTGTTTACCCCTTTGATATCTTAGATTTACGGCTTCTGTTTACCCCTTTGGTATCTTAGATTTACAGCTTCTGTTTACCCCTTTGGTATCTTCAAGTATTTCGTATTAAACTGTATGTTTTATGTATCTATTTTACTGGGATTGTGAGGTGAAAACGGCGTTTCTTTGTGTTGATGTGCCTTTTCTTTTCGAGTTAAAACCGACACTTTTTATTGAAGTGCCCGTACCAAGCCAACAAAGTGAGCGGTCATATATTTGTGTGGTAAGGATATCGGTTATTCCTCTGTTTCTGCGATTTTTTTCTCGGATTTTGGAATTGTTTCGACAGTCTGGTATTTGTTGTTTTCATTTTGTAATAAACAAATCAATATATATCTATATACACTAATGTTTTATTAAACTAATTGAATAATAGTGTATATTGTGTTTTGGATATCTTATCTGTACAAAGACGTCACGTTAACCTTTGTGTCATCGTAAAAATAAAAAAAATAAAAAAAATAAAAAAACATCAAAAGTTTTTTTTAAGCAACATTATGCAAAATGGAATCATAACGCAATGATTACAGAGAATTGCTAAATTAACAAATCTATTTAAGGTGGTACCATACACTTCAGGTAAAATTTGATCTGCTCGTTTAATTTTCTTATTTTTTTGGCAGTGTGTTTGAATATATCCACTGTAATAAATATCAAAATTTTAACAAATTCCAACCAACAGACTCAGAGCTATAAATTCACTAGCCACATAGCAGCTTTTCTCTCTGTGGTTTTGATATCACCGAGATGCTTGCAATCTGCATACACATATCATATGATCAAAACGTTCAACTGATTTTAAAGAGTTATCTCCCTGTAGTGTTAGGTACCCCTTTAAATGTATGTCTGGAAATATTTTTGGATTGTTTAAGTTTATATTAATAACGTATTAAATTTTATTAGATAAGCATCTTTTATTTACAAACAATCAAACTTATCCATAAACTTTCTCTCTCTCTTGTCTGGACACATTATATCATCCCACTTGGGTAGGTTTCTCTTGCCGACCAGATACTGGTACTGGTCGGCGATATTAGAGAACTTTTTCATGGCAATATGACCATTGATGTATCATAGATTAAAAATGGATATATTGAACTGAAAAAATTACGATCCAATCATATATTTTTAGAACTGAAAAATTTAGTACGATCACAGTCGCTTGAATTTCAATGATTTAAATAAAGAAAGAGTAAAAAAAAAATTGTATATATATATATAGTATATAAATAAATAAATAATAAATAAAAATCTTTATATAGGGGAAGTTATGAAATGCATATTTGCCCCAAAATGTAAACAATCGTCATTAGGCCTAAACGGACGCGAAGTGATACGCCTCGTGGATATTTTTCTACACTGGACATGTTTTTTTAATACATCCGTATTGTAAGAACCTTCATTCCGTGCATTTTACAAAAGTATGGGCCATTTTTTCTCTGACGTTCAGCATCTGAGTTTGTTACAGTCGCCATGGTGGTACTCTTCAGCAGTGGATGAGAAATACTATTTCAAAGCATCTGTAAAATCATAAATTTAGCGGTAATCACTTCATATGAATTTTAATCAATTAATTAGATCATTTGAGAAATTTAGAAAGCAATATTTGTCTGTTCAATGTTTCGCTTGTGCGAATATTAGGGGAGATAATCTACAAAGTTGAAATGGCGCAAAATATGAAAATGACACAAAAATTCGATGATGACGTTTTGTAGCTTGTTTCATGGTAAGAAAAACACAGGAAAACCTTGCTTCTGCATAAATTTTAAGTAGGGTACACAACTTTACCTATGTGCTAGATATTTTGTGTCCCTTGATGTCTTGTCCTGATCCGGAAAATTGCCGTTGTTGACTCGAAATTAGAACTTTTCAGTCACTGCTGAAGAGTACCACCATGGCGACTCTAACAAACTCAGATGATGAACGTCAGTGAAAAAATGGCCCATACGTTTGTAAAATGCTAGGAATGAAGGTTCTTACAATATGGATGTATAAAAAAAAACATGTCCAGTGTAGAAAAATATCCACGAAGCGTATCACTTTGCGTCCGTTTAGGCCTAATGACGATTGTTTACATTTTGGGGCAAAAATGCATTTCATAACTTCCCCTATATATACAATATATGTTTTACTCTTTCTTTATTTAAATCATTGAAATTCAAGCGACTGTGGTACGATGGTTAGTATAGGAAAATATTTCCTTACAAAAACGGGTCCCCGACGACCATTCCTACAAAACTGCCCTGCCCCAAGGGCGAGTTATGTATTTGATTAGTCCACATCGTTAGCAGACATCCCCTTTTGGGGAGATTTTATCTCGCAGCGGCAAAAATGGGTTCTACTTCTAACCTTTTAAAAACGTTCCAAGAACTGCATTTTGTCTGGATATTATTTTCACATGCACAAAGGGAAATAACTCAAAAATAAATTGTTGAAGATAATTCCCGTCAGATTCAGTAATAAAATTTACACTAATCATTGTCATCACAAGATTAGTTTTTATTGATAAAGTCATAAGGGAACAATGAGGTAACCCAAAATGAATAAATTTCTGGTGACATCGGTGTGCGACTTTGTTGAGGAGCGGGGTTCCCCAGTTATTTGTTTACCAAATGAAACAAATTTTGTGGTCAGGTGCATCTCTCATGGCATCATGGCATGATTGGCAAAATCTCTTCAAATAAAACCCATTGACGTAAAGCCTGCGATCTCCAACACCAAAATATTGGGATATATTTGACAATCAGAAATAACGTCGTGTCCAATAAAATAGAAGTATTTTTTTACAACAAAATTCGTTCTTTAAACTGATTACGGGTTACGCTTAACAGTGCTCAACACAGAGCTGTCCAGCACATTTCCATATGGCAAAAAAGGGGCGCCTTTTTGATGGGCATGTGTTCAAATTTTATGTAAGATTACTTTACCACTAACTGATAACTCCCGAATTAGGGAGTAGAACATTAGCTTATCCGCTTCCTGGACACGATCCCTTACAATGTATACATGCGACATGGCAAATACCCCACAATAACCCACCCGAGGGACATGTAAATGTTCGAATAATGTCATCTCGTAGAAAAAAAAATTGAGCGACCTTGTATACGCGTTTTTAATAAGCAACAACTTCGATATACGGATTCTGAGTACCCTATTGGTATCCTCAAACTCTTCTTATTACGCGTGAAAATGTACGTGTGTTGGTTAGAGGCATACTAAAAAACAAAACTTAACGACCTTATACCCGTGACAGTAGTTATTAATATTTTGAGAATATTTCTTTATTGGTGTGAATGGGTAGCTAATTAAAAGTGTAAATATTTAATTTGAACGGCATCAATTACTATTATAAAGTAATTTTGATAATAATTACTGTTGTCATTACGATAAACTACTTTGTTTATTCACGCACTGTTTTATATATAAATATGGTAAGTATATCTGCCAATTTACGTCTGCTAAATGATGGTAATAAGGTGATAACTATATAATGAATTAGTTATATTATTCCTAAGAGTGAACTAAGCGTGAACATCTGTTTGGAACTGCGTGTTTTACTTCTAAAATCATGACTTTAACCCTATAGGGATTTATAATTTTATACTGCAGTGGTGCTATCTGAGCAGTCAAAATGCATGCAGTGTATATATTTTATTGCTTTAGTATTTCACTTGTGGTGTCGTCAAGTGGGGCTATAGTTTTGTGGGTTTTTTTCGTCGCTCTTTTCTTGTTGACTTTAAACGTTTTAAATTTTTATTAATTTATAGTTTCGCATGATAAACAAAATGTCATTCTTGTCTCTGAATATATAATTTATTTGTACTTGGCACGCAATATAAAAAGGGGCCGTCGTGGCCATGCTCGTATTGTAGTTGGTTTACAACTATCTATGCAATCAGTGACTATCACCAGGGGCGGATCCAAGGGGGCGCACGCGCACCTAAAATTGGAAAAAATGTGATTTTTTTGCGTAAAATCGTGATTTTTCACACGAAATACCCCAAAAATTTTCGCGCCTCCTTCCGCTCGGCGCGATTTTTTTTAAGTGCGCCCCCTGACTTGAAATCCTGGATCCGCCCCTGATCACCACCGATGTTGTGAGTTCGAATCTAGATCAGGGCGAGGTATACCACATTATGTGATCAAGTTTGTCAGTGACTTGCTACAGGTCGGTGGCTTTCTCCGGGTCCTCCGGTTTCCTCCAGCAATAAAACTGACTGCCACGATATATACCCATTACATATATAGTGTGGTGGTACAAGACTATGTATCAGGTCGAGCCTGTTATGTGAACCAGTATCACTACGAGTCGCGATAGTTTATCTAACATTTCAATTAAAACAAATTTTAAACAAATAACAAGGGTCGAATTAATATTTACAACTTTTTTTTTTACAATACTCGCAGGAAGACTACATTTTGTGAATGACATCACGTTATTTGTTGCCGTTCTTTCACCAATGTCGAATTACTGTTCAATCACTTTCAGTGTCACTGTACAATCCGACAACGCTTTTAAAAAAGAAATGTGGACCTTACAGTTGCCGGAAATATTGATACTATGTCTTTACCACTGTGTAGCATCACCACCGGATATAGGTACCTCGTGAAGTCAGGTAAGGTCAAATTCTTTCTTATTTTCATTATATTCTACGTTTTGCTGACAAGTAAAGTTTTGTGATATTGATTCCTAATAATGTAGCTACTATTTAAGGCTGATTATGATCCATAATTGGCTTTATCTCTCCTCAAATCGTCAGAATCGGACCGGGTGGTACCTGTTCAAAGAAGCATGTGACGAGTTCAAAGTTGTAAAAAACACGTTTATCCTTCAACTATTCATTTGACGTTTTTGTAGAACAAAGTTTTATCATATTTAAGCTTGAACAACACTGTATTTCGAAATAAACTATTGTTTTCACAGAGAAATTCATGTAAATCAAGCGGATAAACTTAAATATGATAACACTTTGTTCTACAAAAACGTCAAATGAATAGTTGAAGGATAAACATGCTTTTTACAACTTTGAACTCGTCACATGCTTCTTTGAACAGGTACCACCCGGTTCGATTCTGACGATTTGGGGAGAGAGCCAATCATAATCAGCCTTAAATAGTAGCTACATTATTAGGAATCAATATCACAAAACTTTACTTGTCAGCAAAACTTAGAATATAATGAAAATAAGAAGAATTTGACCTTATCTGACTTCACGTTTGTTTTTCCACCCGCTTCGAGGTTACCTATATCCAGTGGTGATGCTACAGTGTTTACGTTGCCTACATTGATGTGTTTTTCGCCGGATTCCAATGATATGACGACATGACAAAGGAGTTCGGCAGAGAACGTTTCGTGCAACGTCGCGCCATTCTGTTATCACCACAGTGTGGTGATACAACATCTTTTATTATATTGCTTATGTGAAAATTTTATGGCAATATCTAAAGTACTTTTCCAGATATGGCCATTTTATATATTAGCCTCACTATAAACCTTGCTTTTGTTTTCAATTGATTTTTCATTCTATTTCATGGTTTTCAACAATGTAGCATACCACACTCACAGATCTACAACTTTCTTATTGGTTGACTTAGGCTACTGATATTTGGCATGTCTATTCATCAACTTATTATAATTCACTTTTCATAGTTATTTTTACCCGTGACCTTGACATTTGACCCCCAAGGTCAAATTAATGACTAGTATGAAAATATTGTATCTTGCTCATAACTTTTTTCTCATTGGGCTTAGACTCTACATTTTTGTCATGTGGCTAGATTAAACCAAATTAATTTACCATATGCTATTATATGTGACCTTGACATTTTACTTCAAGGTCAAGTTATTTATAATTTCAAAAGAAACTATTCTATTTCTTGACATGCTTCTCTGGGTACTCCGATCTTCTCCACCAAAAAAATTGACTGCCACCATATATTGAAATATTGTTGAAAGTGGCTTTAAACACCATAAACCTAAACCAAGCATTATACATGCATTGATAGTTATTGCATTGTCTAAATATTAAACATGATGAACACATATTGTTGTCTATTTTTAATTCAGAAAGGCCTTTTTCCTTCCCCTTTTAGGTCTGTACTCATTATCTTTTTCTTGATTTGTACTTGTATATTTCCTTCTTTGAAACAGTTGGCTTAGGGCATGTCAGTTCCTTAGCTTCCTCTGAATAACAACATTGTCCTATATGGTCATACAAGTACCACTGTCTTGCTGTATCAAAACCTTTATGATTGAAACATTTGGAAGGGTTTGTGTTTGTTAAAGAATAGTTTTGAATTAAAGCAAAGTAAATGTGAATTGTTCATATGATACCCTTTCTTTGCACTTTACTACACCTGGATAATAGTGGATTCTTAGAATCAACGAAAAAGTGATAGTAGTCAGTAATATGTTTCAATGGCTTAAAGAATTCTTGCAAGTAAGACTTCCACTCATATAATATTACTGGGTCCATCACATCATTTACAATATATGGAACATAGCAAACATTTCTACTTGACCTTCACACTGTTTCAGTTACCTGTAATTGAAAAAAAAAATCATATTATTTGTTCAATATCTCAAATTTGTCATTCAATATAAGCATCTAAAAATCCCTTTTCTCCATAGTCATTTCAAGGTGGTATACTTGAATTATTTAAAGCTTCATTAAGATCAATTAAAAGTTATAGAAGACATTGCATTCATATGCAGATCACTAATGTTGTATTTTGTTAGTAGGTTAGTTGAATTGTTTCTCCTTTAAAACAAAAAAGCAATTTGATTTTCTGAAGGTACAAAATGTACAAGTGTACTAGTTCTTTATTGTGAAGTTATCCAAGTTCATTCAAGTATTTATGAGAAATTGAATTTATTTCAATACAAAGACATGTTATTATTTTCTAATAATAAAAAAAAAATCATGAAATAGCTGGCATATTATTATTAGTATCTACAGTGACCTATTATATTTTCTGGTAATACATTTGATTTAAGTGTACAGTAAATTGCATTTACATGGAAAATATCAGTACATAAGATTTGTAGAGTTGATTTTGTCTCTCTAACTAGAGCATTCATCTTCTCTCCACTAGTAACACTGCTTTTAATATAGAGTTTTTCCCCTTTACCCAAATTAAATGAGCTGCAAAATTTTCCCTCTGTTATTGTTTCTACATTAGAATTTCACCAATGCATGTTACAGATATACATGTAGTTTCTGTATATATTAAAAAATAGTTATCCTCTGTTGCACATTTATATGTGTGTACATGTTGTAAGGAATTTTGTTGTTTTCTTCCATTACACACATATGTATTTAGAACATTAATTTGAATGCATGTGAATACATTTTAAGTGGACTTTACAGTCAGAAAAATCAATAATAGCTGAGTCTCAAAGTGAAAATGGCTCTTATTAAAGTAACTCTTTATTACATCATGTACATAAATTTTAATGAAAATATTTCATAAGTTAAAGAAAAAAATAATTACCAGATCCTTCAGACCAGACTCCAAAAACATTACATTTCCTTGTTGTTTTGGAGTAGATTGATTCTACTTGCTGTGCATGGTGTGGAAAATGAACTTGTGCATAATCCCAGGAAAAATAGAGAGTTGTTTCTACTGACATGGTAGGATTACCTGAAAACATTAAGCAGTATAAATATAACTACAGATAATTTTATTTAAAAACATAAATTATAAGTTTAACAATTTTAAAAAATATAACAATAAATCATTTTTGTACATATTATATTCTATTAAATAAAAACCATGTCTAAAATACTTGGGTTTTTTAAATGCGGGAAGAATAACCTGTATGTCTGTGGCATGTACCTAACCTGGTGTGAAACAATACTTAGTAAAATTCAAATGTTATCATATCCTTTCAAAATGTATAAAAATCAAATATTATCATAACTTGTGTACATGTAGTTCATATAATTATCAAGTTTTGCCTAAAATAAATTATAACAATATAACCATAGTATACCTGCTATATACAATATATTTCAGTACATTTAAAAATACAAAATGTACTGTTCTTATGTTTATTACTTGTGAATTTAATTTTCAAAATGATTTCTGTTTGGCCATATTTTACCATTATTTCATTTTCAAAACCACATAAAAATTGACAAGCTTAAATTGATTAAATTTCATGGTGTAATATTTAGTCTTGATCAATAATCTTCAGAGCATGTCTATTATTTATGGTAGTTGTCCATTAATATTAAAAATCATTTCATCATACATGTTGATGTACATGTAGTTTATGTCATGGAAATTTGCACCACAAAATAAATTACCTGAATTTTGTTTAGATCATCTGATGTCCCATTAAGTTCTGGTTACTAGTTTTTACATGAGTTTTGTAGTAATCTCTTTGCTCCTTGGCTTGTTGTACATGGTTTGTTGTACTCTGGTAGTAAAAGTTCCTTGTCCTGTTTCTAAAGATTCCCACTCTTTGATATTTTGTCTGCAAAGTCTTGAGTGTTGACATAAATCAGTGCAAGGTTTAGCTATAACAATATTTGGACATGACTCTTGAAAGTTCTCAAACTAACACTTCTGTAATGCATTTCAGTAGCCAAAGATTCACTTTCTTGATGTTTGTAAATAAAGCTTTTATCAGAAGGCAATAATAATACTTGGTGGTTTTATAATAGGGGAGTCTTTCTGGGAGAGACAAAGCATTGTCAGCAGCTGCCAGCATATTTCAAAAGGAAAATTTGAATCCTTTTTGTATCTACATATTGAAGTGCATACTTTGGAAGTTTTCCAGTACTCGCATGAACACCCGGTGAAAGGCCATTCCTGTCTGACAGCACATTTGTTTCTCTATGTTATGCAATTTAACCAAATGCTTTCCTACAAACCTGCTTTCCTATAAAATAGAATTCTTGATATGGTCTCTCTCGCTCTTTTATTTTATGAATTTTAACTTCTGTGTGACTACCTGAACGCATGAGTAAATTATAAATAGTTCAGCTTTCCCAATCACACAGTGTCAGTGTTCACGGAACTCTACAGCTGAATCCATGATAATCATTTTACTGCATGGCTCCCCATAATTTGTTTTACAAGTATCTAATTTAAATTGATGCTGCTTTACATATTCCAGAGTGTCCTCTTCCGATGCGATGGCTCGATAAAATCGGAATGGATGCAACATCGTAACAGCAGGTTCATGTTCAGATGGGTTGAAGTCAACCCGATCAGCGAAGTACAAGTCGTTAACCGCGTTCAATTCATTTATAAAACCATCGTCATGACATTCCAATATTTCAGGCGGAACACTACAAACACTAAGTCTTCTTTGGCTTTCCTAGCTCATTTACTCAGATTTGGCGCCATGTATCCAATATCAGTAAAAGGGGAACAACTGTAAAATTACTCCTGTTGAATAATTTCGAAACCGGTTGCAAGACGACGAAAAACTGCGGGAAGTTAAAAAATAAACTTATTAAATTGATTTAAAAATACAATTTTTTAATTTTTAGACATTTGCATGTCATTAATACCGTTTCCTGTCACTTTATTGGTTCATTAATATGCATTTGTCCTGTCAGCAGGTGCTCGTTTATATTATGTGACGTTGCAAACTTTACGACGTCACAGTGAAAAATCGAAAGTACCGCATCTGGTCCCTTTTTGTCAGACGCGGTCACATATATGAATTACCGTAAATAGATTAATTTGATTGGACAATGGGTAGAAATCAGAACACGTGATCACACAGGACAAAAATCATATTCCGTGAAATAAATATCATAGTCCACCACTTCGGGTTTTCCCGCCAGAGTTATCGTTCCTTGACAGGAAAACATCAGAGGCACTCGGAACGCATCATTTGCAGGCAACAGTTACAATGTGGTTTTTAAATATCTGAGACAACGTTCCAATGGACTTAGAATATGATTGCCAGCAGTATTTTACATATATATGTGTTTTCTTGATTTCATTCGGTATAATAAAACATTTATAGCATGCGGGTACAGCAAATATGAAAATTTATTGGGGAATATGATACTCGTGGGTGAATAAATTTCCATATTTCCCTCATCAGCATGCAATAAATGTATAGTATCACACACCTTGTATCAGACAGGCTACTTTCGTTAATTTCAAAGGAAAACGTATATAATGTTAGATAAAACTGAAATATTGTTGATAGTGGCGTTAAACACCGAGTTTAGTTCGATTCGATTTTGACACAAGAGTGTAGAATCTATCGTACATTTTTTTTTGTATTTTGCTATTTCTGTTTATGGCGGGAAAGTAAGCGGTCACGCATACATTTGTGTGTTATAGTCGATGTAAGGTATCGTGGACACTGACTGTAGGGTCGAGGGTCAAATGCAGCTATCCGAGAATCGAACATAGGGCCGATGCAGAACCACTTATAGCCAATTAATCACACTTAAATTAAACAATTATATGTCATACTTTTACAAACTTAAAATACTAAACGCATGACTATATATATATACCTCAAGACTTGCAATGTCCAAAAGAAAAACGACTACAGGACAAAAAATTATCTACAAAACACAACATAGAAAACAAAAGATTGAGCAACACGAATCACACTTAAAAACTAGGGGTGGAAACAGGTGTAATATATTGTGTTGGGGGTGTTAGGGGTTATGGTGGTTAACTCCCCTTTCAAAAATATTTCAGTTATATCATCGTGGTCACTTTTATTGGTGGAAGAAATCTGGAGTACCTGGAGAAAACCACCGACCTGCCGCAAGTCACTGGCAAACTGTATCACATAATATTGTATCGAGTACACCTCGCCATGCACGTGATTCGAATTCACAACGTTAGTGGTGATAGGCACTTAGTGCATAGATAGTTGTAAATCCAATTACCATACGATCACGACCACGACGATCCCCTGACGAATTATGCATTTCATTCAAATAAAATGTCAAAACTTATACATGTAAGAAATATAATATTAGCTACAATATAAGAGAATTCAGAACTTAGAAGGTGATGCAATAATTCTATGAATAATGTCTCAAGAAGCGTTTTTTTTTTTATTCCACATCTATACTATCCGAGGAAAAATAATGGAATACTGTGTAATGAGTAATCCCAATTATCCTATATGTAAGGTATATGATATTACATTTACATTAAATATGTTCATTGACTTGTGCCATTCAGAACTCTCCTTTATGACTATATTTCTTAATTTTGGCATGTCAACTCTTCCTCGTTTATTTGAGCCGCATGTGTGGTGTAATGATTAGGCGTGATCGTCTCAGGTGCGGTAGTCCGTGTATTTGGACCCGTGTGGAGTCGAAACAAAGACTATGAAATTTGCATTTGTTGTTTCTCGGCTAAGCATACAGCATTAAGAAGAATAGCAAAGACTGGTTGGCTCGGAATTAGGATAAAATGTCCGAGTGGAGCGACATGTCTACCCACGGACTGTTGTTTTAGTGAGCTAGCACTATAAAAATACAACTCAGCGTGTTGGTCTAGTACAAAGCGGACCTCATCATCATTTCATTGAAAATTAACTTGTTCTCGCCATGATATAGCTGACAAATTGTCCAAGTAGAGCGACATGTCTACCGGCGGACTGTTGTTTCAGTGAGCTAGCACTTTAAAAATCCATCTCAGTGGGTTGGTTTAATATTAAGCGATCATCATTAATCTCGTCCAGATATACTTTGTTTTCGCCATGAATAGCTAAACAATTCCTTATTTGGCTTTAAATGATAGCCACTCACTCCTCATTTGTTTGTAAATGCTATTTAAAGTAATCAATTTAAGTATTTGTAATGGATTTATCTGCTCAATCTAGACAAATTGCTAAAGCAATTAAGAATTTGTTGTTGTTTTGATCCCTGATTGTTATTGAACTTGTGATTGTTCACACGTCATCCTGCACACGTCATCAGGAAACTGGAAGTCGATACATCCTGACATTCTGATTGGCTTATTGCTTGTTTTACGTCTAGTGACAAATACTTCATTCATATTGATACCAAAGGGGTAATCAGAATCCGTATATCGAAGAAGAACAGACAACACAATGGCCAAAAGATACCAAAGGGGCAATCAGAATCCGTAAATCGAAGAAGAACCGACAACACAATGGCCAAAAGAAAAGGAACAAAAGACAAACAACGATCTATAAAACATACAAATAAAACTAAAGATCGAGTAACACGAACGCCACTAAAGACCTGGGGTGAAACTCAGGTGCTCCGGAACGAGGAAAGGACCGGTGTCATATAGTAAACCTTCCGCATAGCAAACCTTCCCCTCGGAATATTTGCTATATAGTAAACCGTCCCCCGGATACTTTACTATATAGTAAATATTCCCCCGGGGGGAAATTTACTACCGGTATATAGCAAACATTCCCCCATCCATAGCCGATCATCTCCCCGGGGGAAAATTTACTACCGGTATATAGCAAACATTCCCCCATCCATAGCTGACCATCTCCCCGGGGGAAAATTTACTACCGGTATATAGCAAACATTCCCCCATCCATAGCCGATCATCTCCCCGGATATTTTGCTATATAGTAAATGTTCCCCTTAATCCGGATAATTACTATTGATTAGGAATTTAGCACCTTAATCGTGTTAATTTTAATTGTTATATACCATTAATTATATCCGGTTTTGATTACAAGGTAAAAAAGCACAAATCTATAGTGTCTTGTTGTTAATCGGTTAGGTAGGAAGGTTTGCGATGCGGACTAAATACTATATAGTAAACGTTCCCCCATGGGGGAAGGTTTACAATATAGTAAATCTTCCGGGGGTTAATCTTCTATGGGGGAAGGTTTACTGTATGACACCGGGAAGTGTTTACGACAAGTGAAACATATCCGTGGTCATTTGTGACACAGATATTCCATACAAATATGTTATCAATCATAGCTCGAGCATGTTGATGATATCAGTTTCAGAGAACCTTTTGTTAGAATCAGAGTGGTTTTTTTTTTAATTTATATTACATGTTGGGGGCATTAGATATATGGTGTTTAACACCACTTTCAACAATATTTACGTTAAATCGTGGTGGTCAGTTTTATTGTTGGATGAAACCGGAGAAAACCATCGACCTGTCGTCGTAAGTCACTCACAAACTTTATTACATTGTGTTGTATTGGGTACACCTCGCCATGAACGAAATTCAAACTCACAACTTTAGTGGTAATAGGTTCTGATTACATAGGTAGTTGTAAATCCAACTACCATACGATCACAACCACGACGGCCACTAAATGTATATGAAAATGAGAGCGATATGGAACAAAATGAGTAACGATTTCTGGTTCTAACTGAAAAAGTATGTAGGGTGGAGAAGGAAGAAAAGAGTAACGATTTCTGGTTCTAACTGAAAAAGTATGTAGGGTGGCGAAGGAAGAAAAGAGTAACGATTTCTGGTTCTAACTGGAAAAGTATGTAGGGTGCACGTGGGAGAAGGAAGAAAAGAGTAACGATTTCTGGTTCTAACTGGAAAAGAATGTAGGGTGGAGAAGGAAAAAAATAATAGCCTATGGTATCACTTACTGCTATTCTTTGTAATCTTAAGGTGGTCATCAAAGAGCAAGGAGTTTAGGAGTTTGGTTCTATATAAACACGGCAATCAATGTAGTCCGCCGTACCGGTTCAATAGATTGCATGATTGCATAATCCACATCCACTAAACTTGTTATTTCGATTGTTACATCCACTAGTGGGTGGACTGTACTCGACTTTATGTGGTGCATTTTGTCAATGATTTACTTATATCTCATGTATGTAGAAAGCCACGCTTATTGCGCGTAGAAGACAACTAGCAACTCATAATTAGCCACAGTTTATTGGGAGATGATTTTGGGGACCCGTTACACTACATGTGCAATCAGTGCCTATCACCACTAAAGTTGTGAGTTAGAATTTCGCTCATGACGAGGAGTACTCGATACAACATTATGTGATAAAGTCTGTAAGTGAAACGCGTGTACATCACATTCTATAATGGATTAAATATACTAATTGCATAGCAGCTTAATATTTTATGTAGAACGTAATCAAACATTATGGTTCAATATTCCAAGATATTTACATAGTGTAATTTCGATGCGGCTTCAAATCTTTACGTCATCGACATGTCAAAATTGTGCTCTCGTCATGTTTAAAGCTCTGTTATATACCCAAACGGGTTATTGAACGAATATTCATGAATATTGATCCCAACACAATATTAATTGCACTCGTAAGCTCGTGTAATATTATAATTTGCTGTGGACAATATTCACCTCAATTTTCCAACGTGTATGAAATATATTTTGAAATAGATGCACATCTTATTTTTATTTACATGACCCGTTCCCCTTTTCAGACACCTAATTAGAAAATTCTCATTTACAATGACACATACTTTTGTAACAATGCGTCTTTAAGAACAAAATCTGTTGAAGGAAATCGATTGTACAGGAGAATCAAAAAGTCAACACACTAACTTTGAAAAAAAAGAAGATAATATCATATTTCTGTCTTCAAATATTTTGATAGCACAAGAAAAAATACCTATTAAAGTATATTTGCTATAATAAAAAAAAAGACAGAATGGGAATATTTTAATTTTAAATAGTGTTAAATCTATTACATGTTTACAATCGTGCCATATATCCTATTAGGTCTTAAATCCAGGACGTCTCGAAATGCTGACCAAATGGAAATATTGTTAAAAGACAGAACAAGAATATTTTATTTTTAAATAGTGTCATATGTATTACATGTTAAGAATCGTGCTATATCTCCTGTCGGGGCTTAAATCCAGGACGTCTGGAAATACTGACAAATGGAACAAGCATGTTGTAACCGGAACTTCTTTTATACGACCATATTACAACATACGCATTTACACATGTATGAAGACTGTATAACTTGAAATCTATTTTGTTGCCAGCGTGTTCGAGATCAAAATTTCATAAATACACTGTATTCCCATTTTCATAATTATTTTTAATCTATTTCTGTAGTCAGATTAAATACTAATTTTTTTTCCATATTATTACATGCATATTTACATTTAACCGACTTGTTAATACGCACTGAAGAAGACGTCGATAGGGACAGCCGTTACATTGATCGAAGGGTCATTTGGTGCTTACTGCACAGAGGTGATCGAGGAATGGGTCATCATACTTTGACTCTCACTAGAATGGAGTGTTTAAAAGGATGGAGCATTTAGCATTTAGGACCAGCTGCAATGCGCCTAATCTTTTTTGAAATATACAAAAGGGGTCTTTAACAGGCAGAGAGCATGTCAGTCTCCAAGCACGCTAACCACTATGGTCCAGGATCGCTTTGCTCATTATAATATTACAACCTCCCTACGGGGACGCATTGGACAGCTCTATGGGTTAAGACATAGGAACCGTCATCACTACCCCTAGTCTTCGATTTCAATGGACTTCTTTAGCAGAAGTCAATTGATTGATTGATTGATTTATTTATTTATTGTTGTTTAACGTCAGGTGAATGGTATATCAGCTATAATAACGAGAACAAATTTACAAACAAAACCTCTTGTAGGTATTAAGGTAGCATTGGGATGAGCCAATGAAGGTACACTTATAATTAGATTGCCACAGGAAAACAAGAATATGCAGTGGGTAAATTTTACCTAGCAACGGGCCGTTCACAATTACTGCTTACAAGATATTATTCATTAGGATATGTTGCATAGGTGACCAAAGCAGATTTTGGCTATCCTGTTAATGGTCTTTCGTTTACTTGCTCCCTAAGACTTTTACATTTTTTTGACTTTCCAATGTTTTGATAATGACCGTACATGATGAAGGTTATTCCAAAAAGCGTGTCGTGTGCACTAGCTTTGATGATGATTGATGATGATTTTTGGTGTTTAACGCCACTTTCAGCAATATTTTAGATATATCATGGCGACCAGTTTTAGTGGTGGAGGAAGCCGGAGTACCCGGAGAGAACCACCGACCATGGGCAAGCAACTGGTAAACTTTATCACTTGCGGCTGCGAGTCGAGTGCACCCTTTTTTCCTAATTTACAAAGCCCGGCGCGAACCCACGCCGTATTGGTGATAGGCTTGTATGAGTTGTTAGGTAATCCAACTACCTAACTCTTTGATCCACCCGGGACCTCACACTAACTTTGATATCTACGTTTGTATTGTAAGTTGTGATTCACAAGCAACACCATTCTATTTTATCCAGTTTTAATGTATATTGTGTATTTGATTCTTCTGACATAATCAGCAGACGATCGTTTCGGAGACCGTCACTCCTAGAAACAAGGTCATCGAGGGTCAATGACTGACGTAATCAAATCAGTTGATAAAAAAAAACCGATTTATTGAAACGCTATCAAAATGAGATATTGGCTAAAAATACGTATTTACTGAAATGCCAAGATACTGATAACAAGAGAACAATATGAATATCGTCAAAATTAGGAGTAGAACATTGTTTTTGTTTTCTTTCGTGCCATTTACCCGTTGTGTTGGGTATATCGGTAACATATTCCGCATCTTGTGCACATATATATATAAAGTTTGTTTGTGACTCTTCCACGAAATATTGTGTCAATGAGATGAAACAAAAACAACATTTTGACACCAATGCATTCAAGTCTTTCAATGTGTGTGTAAGCTATCAAATAAATTTCTGTGTTATTTCATTTCGTACAAAAAGATGGTTGACAATACAATAAAATGACCTTCGTTTCATTATATACAAAGCACCGTTTTTTGTTTTGGGTTTTGTTTGTCTTCTTCCTGTGTCTGTCTTGTGTACCAAATGTTGTCAGTGTCTCTGAATAGTCTATTCCTGATTGACCCTTCGGTTTTCTCTAACGTTTATTTACTACCTACAGTCTGTCATGTGTCTTGTGTACCCAATGTTGCTAGTTTTTCTGGATTGTCCATATTGTTTTCTCTAACGTTTATTAGGAACGTGAAATTCCCAGTGTGTCGAAATCCAAAATGATTACACTGTCCCGATGTTTCCACCGTTTGTATCTGTGCAGGGTATGACATATCGGGTGCCACCATTGGTACAGGAACTGCTTACCCTTTCGGAGCACCTGAGTTCACCCCGGTTTTTAGTGTGGTTCGTGTTGTTCGATCTTTAGTTTTCTGTGTAGTGTTTTGTAGATCGTTGTTTGTCCTTTTTTTTTCTTTTTCTTCGTCTGTCTTTCTTCGATTTTACGGATTCTTATTACCCTTTGGCATTTCCAAGCTCTTCTTAGATGGTATATTCTAATTTAATTACATTTATTTTAAGACATTTAGATCTCGAGGGATCCGAAAATGTTTTATGTAGACACGTCCGTCATAATTTTGATGGCGATTGTAACATCCTTCCTACTTGGTTTCTCAATACTTGATTTGATAACCAAGAAATAGAAATAATATTTTTTTTTATATATATAAAGGCGGGAACGATCATAAAAAATATTACAAGAAATGATATTAATAACAAGCACCATTTGTTTGGGAATGAAATAATTGGCACAAGGGTATTGATGTCAATCAAACGCAGACGATCTTTGGTTGTTTATTACCATGACAAATAGGATATATCATAAATATAAAGACACGCCATAAATATTATTACGCTAGATTTTGCTAAAAAAAATCTTGAAATATAGATATATTGTACGAATAACTCGATACAAGATGACTTGATGGCCCGGAAACAGTCGGCATTTCCGAATTTATTCTAAAATTATACGTTTCTTTTACGTTTTTGAAGGTAATTATAATGTAGGAACATTCAACGAAAATGACATATTTTTCTCATACTCTGTATAAAATATAAATGTTATAACAACTTGTGAATTGCGTATTTGCTGTAAAATCATCCACTGATTGAGCAAATTATACTAAAACTTCATTTTGCTCTCCACAACAGAAATTACTCTAATAAAGACGTCAACAAACGTATAATTTGTTTAGAATCAAATTGTGAATGTGCGAAAGGTCTATTTGTTATTATGTACATTCTTTAGTAACCATGGTTACCATATAGGTAAAGAATCATCCGTTTTGAGCATTAGTTCCAAACGTCAGTATACTTGGTTATGGTCCCATACACGCCTTAATTTTCGGTATGTACATACATTATATCATGTAAGTACACATCAGAATGTAATCCCAATTTCGTGTACGTACACGTCAAAATGTACACTATGTAACCAAAAACCTAATCCCACATTCATGTACGTACACATCGAAATGTACAGCCTATACCCAAAACACACTCTAATCCCACTTTCATGTAAGTACACATCCAAATGTACAGTCTGTAATCAAAAATATAATCCCACAATCATGTACGCATACATCAAAATGTACAGTATGTAACCAAAAATCTAATCCTACAATTATGTAAGTATACATCTAAATGTACAATCAGAAATCAAAAATCTAACCACACAATCATGGAAGTACACATCCAAATGTACAGTATGCAACCAAAAATCTAATCCTACAATCATGTAAGTATACATCTAAATGTACAATCAGAAATCAAAAATCTAACCACACAATCATGGAAGTACACATCCAAATGTACAGTATGCAGCCAAAACTCTAATCCTACAATCATGTAAGTATACATCTAAATGTACAATCAGAAATCAAAAATCTAACCACACAATCATGGAAGTACACATCCAAATGTACAGTATGCAATCGAAAATCAAATCCCACAATAATTTAAGGACACATCAAAATGTAGAGTATGTAGCAAAAAATAATTCCACATTAATGTATGTATACATTAAAATGTTCATTGAAAGGTGGATATAGAAAATAAAAGGTTGATGAGGTGGTTTGGTTCAAAGGTTAGGAGGGCGTTTAAACAATGGGAATAGTGATAGGAAGATGGACATAGAGATGAGCAGTTCAAAAAAGACAATGGAGACAACCGAAGGGGAAATCAAGAAAAGACAATCCAGAGACTTCTTGTAACATTGGGCACACAATACACAGCACAAAGACAAACAAAACGAAGAAAACAACAAAACACAGAAACCTAAAAAGATTAGCAAAACAGTCCACACCCAAAAACCGGGACAAACCCATGTGCTCCTGCTTCTTTTAATACACCCGCCATGTTTTTCAGATAAAACTAGTTTAACCCCGCTATTTTTATTGACGTGCCTGTACCAAATCAGATGAGTGAGCGGTGGTGTATAATGTCTGTAAACAGAGATATAAAAATGAGAATAACTTAATATCATATTTCATGTTTAATATTGTTCTGTTCAGAATTGTATATACCTTTCTGCTCCCCAAACCAGTAACAACTACCCGAACCGTAACCAAGTCATGACCAAACTAATTCAAATATCTTTCCTATTCTATATCCTTTGTTTGTTGTGCAGCAAGCTTTGTTTGCCTCTTTCTTATAATCTAAATATATAACAAACTAATATATTGGAAATATTTGGGCCACCTACATTTGTATTGTGGCCGTTTTTATTAAATCTGATGTATATATAACGTATTTACAAACTCTTATCCTTCCCCCACCTCTCAATGCATAATAACATTCAATAAAGAGACAAAGGTGGGGGACACAAAAGGCCAAAGATGACGTGTATCATGTATGTGTGGTGTACCGTCTGAGAAGTCTATTAAAATGAAAAACCAAAAATACCACACTGTCGGAACAATTCTAAAATCAAATATCAACATCGTAGAAAGATTGATTTGATTTTTTGGTGTTTTAACGCCACTTTCAGCAGTATTTCAGCTATATCATGGCGACCAGTTTTTGTGGTGGAGGAATCCGGAGTACCCGGAGAGAACCACCGACCCTGTGCAAGCAATTGGTAAACTTTATCACTTGCGGCTGCGAGTCGAGTTCACCCCTTTTTTGTAGTTTACATAGCTGGGCGCGAACCCACGCCGTATTGGTGATACATGCAGGCTTGTATGAGCTGTTTGAGCCACCCGGGCCCCAATGTTTGAGCCACCCGGGCCCCAAAATCGTAGAAAGATGCAAAATCGATATCCCTAGCACACAATTACATGACCGACCACTTTCCCGGCTTGCTACAGGCACTTCAATAGAAAGTGGCGGAGTTATGTTAACAGAAAATAGAATACCCGTCAGAGACCAGATATCTTACTGCTATGTCATATTAGATCAACATAATTATTTACAAATCAGTTTCTATCTTCTGTTGAACCTCTTATTTAATTGTATATTCTAATTGATGTCAATATCCTGTTCATCTTGGATGCCATTGATTGGTTAATAAAAATTGTTTGTTTGTGTGTTTGTTTCTACTATTTTCAGAGTGGGTTTTGGAATTGTTCGGTATTCTCTTTATTTTTCATTTCATGTTCCATTAAAATTTCTAGAAAAATTAAAACTTTTGTAGACATTCTAAATTTATCCAAATTGGTTTGATGGAATTGTTATATCTGTTTTTGAAGAATTGTTTTAATTTTATATCCATGTGTATTGTTGCTATTTTTGATTGGCCTTTCGGTATTCTCTAACGTTTATTTTCTTTGGTTGTTTGTAGAACGATTTGTTAAAACAATCAGCTGACATTTGTCTACTACTATTTTTTCTGTCTGATGAATACACGTTCTTCCATCTTTGATGGGCAACATTTTGAAACGTAACGAGCGACATTTAATTCATATTGATTTTATTATCTATTAATATTTACAATGCATTTCCAAATCTGCACAAAGAATGAATTTGAATTTGAATTTTTGGTGTTTAACAGCAATATTTCAGTTATATCATGGCGACCAGTTTTAGTGATGGAGGAAGCCGGAGAGAACCACTGACCCTGGGCAAGCAACTGATAAACTTTATCACTTGCGGCTGCGAGTCTAGTGCACCCTTTTTGTAATTTACAAAGCTGGGCGAACCCACGCCGTATTGGTGATAGACTTGTATGAGCTGTTAGATCCAACGGCCTAACTCATTGAGCCACCCGGGCCCCCCTGCACAAAGATGTCTAATATTAATGACACAATCTGATGTACGAAGTAGGAAGAAACAGAACGGAGTCTTATTCTTCCAGGATCCTTTTAATTATGAAAAAATAGCAAACATGTTTCCACTACAAACAAATTCACGAAATACTTGCTCTAAAGCCTTATCTTCCAAAGTGTAAGATAAAAGCAAAAGAAACTAGTGAAGCAGGAACTACATACCATTCCGGAGCACATGAGTTCACCTCCGCCGGTTTTCAGAGGGGTTCATGCTCCTCGATCTTTAGTTTTATGTGCTATGTTTTGTATATCGTTGTTCGTTCTTTTCTCCTTTTTCTTTTGACCATTGTGTTGTCTGTCGTTCTTCCACTTACGGATTCTGATTACCCCTTTGGTATCTTCAAACTCTTCTTATAAACACATATCTGATGAACATGTGCAGCATAGCAATGCACACAACCAATGAATCATGTTAATGGAGTATCATTATTTATGAATTACATAGATACATTATGCTAAGTTTGGATAATTTCAAATGTCAAATGTAGGTTGTTTTAATAATTGTCAAAAGGTGACAGAAAAAAACAAGAAAATAATACATTGTAATTATACACTTCTATGTCTGAGTGAGTGATTGTTGTTTAACGACAAAGGAATATTTTTTAACTTTAGCGTGGTAACAACAAAAAGAGTTTGAAGATACCAAAGGGGCCATCAGAATCCATAAATCTAAGTAGGACAGACAACACAATCATCAAATAAAAAGGACGATGGGACAAACAACGATCTAAAAAACATTAAAAAGAAAAACAAAGATTCAACGCCACGAACCCCATTAAAAACCGGGGGTGAACTCCGGTGCTCCGTAAGAGTCAGCAGTTCCTGCTCCACTAGTGACACCTGTGGTGTTGCTCTACTTACAAAACTTGTGATAATTCATGAATGAGGAAAGGGCAGGAAAGTACTTTACGACAAGTGGAACATATCCGTGGTCATTTGTGACACAGATATTCCATAACGATTAACCAAGTCATGGTGGCGACCATAAAACTTTTGAAATGATGACTTCAACTTAACCAGTAGGAACCCTTGGTTCGGTACCTTTCTTGTTAATACCGATCCTTTATCAATCAAATCGTAACAGGAACCACAAGCTCCGGAATATCGGATAAACTGATAGATATATACTAGATATGCGGGTGCTGTTGGAATGTTGCTACATATAAATGGAAAGTTCACAATTGGAAAATTGAAATCATCTCTTCTGTGGTTAAGTGTCGTTTCTATCTGGCCATCACTGTCAATTTTAAAGTGTAGGTCAAGGTATGAAGTAGACTCAGTTGTATCTGTGGCATACTTTATTTCAAGCTCAATGAGATATATGCCATCAACGAAATCACTAACCTCTGAATTATTTAGTGAAAGGACATCATCTATATAGTGAAATGTGAAATTAAAAGTGGGATTAGGTGGAATGAACCTCTGAAATTGATGTCATCAAATGTTCGAGTTTTTGATTGACAACATATTTGTTATGTTTGATGAACGTGTTTTCCAACAGACAGACGGTATACCTATGGGTACAAAATATGCTCCTCTCTGCGTAGATTTGTTCTTTTATTCGTACGAGGTAAACCTCATAGAGGGGCTTCTCAAGAAAAACGAGAAGGAAATAGAGAACATTGATTTTTTTTAATTAGATTTTTTCCTTCCTCAAACAGTATATTTGTTTCTAAGATGGCCATTCTTTTTCATGAAATACAATACGGTTGTTTCGAATCATTTCCATTCCATCAAAATTTTTTTATTTTCGTCTGCCAGATCACGCCATTTCGATGAAGTGTACATCACTGGACTTCCGGTGTCAATGTACACAAGAAAAACTCCAATCGATATGTGCCGTTTTAACGTTCGATCCTCAACTTAAAAACATCTTAACATTTTCAGTAAAAACAGATACCAATTAAACTATTTTATTTGTATCAAAGACTTCAATGCAGAGACAATTACTTCTTTAAAATTAAATTTGTTTTCTTTCTTTATTTGCGGCTGTCAGCATCGTGAAAGGAAAACTATCTGCCTTTATGTATATATTTCTGATATCAGACAGACAGTGGGGTACCGAACACCAGTATTTATTCAGCCGTTCCCTTGGCATCTCCATACTACAATTACTTATAATCTACCGCATCTACGACTATGATATGCTGACGTTGTCACAGTAATAACGTAAACACCGGTAGTCGTCTGCCGAGCTTTACAGGCGTCAATACACGAAAAAGACGGAACGTGGTCGGAATTGACATGATTTGAAACAATCGTATTGAATTCATTTAAATCGATATTTCAGCTTCGAGTAAGGAATAATTGTGTAGAGTGCAGAGCAGTCAAATGTTTTAATATTATTGTAGGAGGAGATGGTCCTAAATTGTATGTAGTCTAACATATCTTTAGAGTTCTTCAGACTCTACATCTGATTCACACCACCCCTTGAGTAGCTAGTGTCACAGTTGCTCTGAAGCCCGGTTTTGACCGCTGATAGAATAGATGTTCATAATTTGGAAAGATGTTCCATTGAGTATTTGGCAGACCCTGTAATATAACGCTGTTTGCAAGGACATTTGTGTAAATTAGGAATCCATTAGAGTGACGGTAAATCCCGTTCCTCATTCGTAAGTGTCGTCGGTGTATTGTTGCCAATGAGATGATTTCTGCTTCGTACTAATCCAGCACGCTTTTGATTGGATTTTTATTGTGCTAGCTCATTGAAACAACAGTCAATGGGGAGACATGTCACCCCACTCGGACACTTTATTCTGATTCCAAGCCAACCAGTCTTTGCTTATACTCCTTAAAACTGCGTGCTTAGAGGATAACCAATAAATACCAATTTTATAGTCTTAGGTTTGACCCGACCGTGGCTCGAACACACGATTTACTGCACTCGTGGCGAGCATGTTAAACATTACACCACCAATTCGGATCTTCTCAGTCTGTGTTGTTAAGGTTATGATGTTCAACGCCACTTTTAAGAATATTTCAGTTATATCGGGGCGGTCAGTTTTATTGGTGGAGGAAAACAAAGTACAAGGAGAAAACCACCGACCTGTCGCAAAGCACTGACAAACTTTATCATACAATATTGCACGAAATACAACTCGTCTGAACGGGATTCGAGCTCACGACGTTAGTAATGATAGACACTGACTGTCTAGGTAGCTATAGATTTAACTAACATACGATCACGACCACGACGATTATTCTCAGATTGAAATTCGTTTAATGTTAAATGCCATATTAATTGAAATGAGTATTGACAACCGAATCAAGGGGGTACCATACACTACAGGGAGATAACTCTTTAAAATCAGTTGAACGTTTTGATCATATGATGTTTGTATGCAGATTTCAAGCATCTCGGGGATAAAAAAAAACAGAGAGAAAAGCTGTTATGTGGCTAGTGAATGTATGGCTCTGAGTCTGTTGGTTGGAATTGTTAAAAATTTTATATTTATTACAGTGGATATATTCAAACACACTGCCAAAAAAAACAAGAAAATTAAACGAGCAGATGAAATTTTACCTGAAGTGTATGATACCACCTTAAATAGACTGAATGTTCGTTTAACATTAAAAATCAATCTGCGCATGTGATATATGTAGCACTCATTATTCCGAAGTTTAAATGTTTCCAGGTATCATTAGTTCGAATGTCAATGGTCCGGAGGTCTTTATTTTTCATTGGAAAAAAATTTAGTTACATGGAGAATTAAGCTCATGAAATGGTATTAACACTACTTACACATAATAGTTGATATTCCTCTGCGTGGTATAATTGTTTTATTTTCGAATGAAAACTCACTGTCCTTTGTTCTAGCATATATAATTATTCATAATCACTTGTACTAATTATCAGCATCTGTCGCTGTTACGCATATTGTTTATCGTAAATATCACGGTTTTTTGTTTATGCAATTTGGATTACGACGAATTATTCAGACTGTGCTTTATTCATTAAAATATTTAAATTTGATTTAAAGGATTGGTTAAGTGAGGTGTCCCCCTTAATCAATTTATTAACAATTTTAATCAGTTTTCCATTCAGAGATAAAAGAGACAAAAACTACGAACAAGGACAGGTGATGATCAAAGTCTTCAAAAGAGAAGAAAAAAGAATATAATATGAATTAAAATCAAATTAACTAGATGTGTATTTTTGTTTCTAAATCAAAACTGTTTTGTTAGAAATGCGGTTTCCTTTTTTCTTTTAACTTTTGAGGTCGGAGCAAAATGCTTGAAGTACACCATATTTGTTCTTTGGTGGCTGAGTTGGAAAAAAATGCATTAACATAGATCTTGATTGGGTTCCCTTCATCGACCAGCTTGATTTTAAATTTGCATGAAAATGATTTTCACTTAGAAGAAAATAATTTGAGCTTGATGCTATATTGATGGTGTTCGTGCTTGGAAAGTTTTATGATCCACATCATGAATTGGTTGATCGCTTCAAAGTGTCTATCTCAAAGATGGTTAATCTTGCCAAATTTGCATGCACCTAGTATAACTCGTCATACAAAATATAAAATAATAGAATATATTTATCATGTACACAAATATGATGTTCAAGATCCTAAATACCCAGTTGATCAATGACATGGTTCTCTGTGTTTGGACTACTTTTCGTGTAATGTTACTGTTGTTATCTTGTGATCATGTTGTGTCCTTTCTTAGATATTCCCTTTCCCCTGTAGATTGCGTGTTGATATCATCACATCTAACAAACAGGAACTCTGTAAATATGAAATGAAAAAATCCCCCCAAAAAACCACACTGTTGTAACAGCTCTAAAATCCAATACAAAAATCGTAGAAATAAATAAGGGTAATAACAAAATTACCGAACACAGATCAATCTTCCAAAGGAAAGGCAAAACTTCTAAATCAACAAACAGACAAAATCAGTCAACAACCGGAAAACTGGGAAAACCGCAATGATCCTGACTTGGTACAGGCATTTCCAAAGAAATGGTGGGTTGAATCAGATTTTACGGCGCCAAACCTCCCGCTTCTATTATGGTTAAAAGGTTCCGGTTGTCACTACAACAGCATTTTGAACAATACTGGGACAAAATAGGTATATTAGTAGTCAACGCAGTACTTTATGAAGAAAGAGTCACAATCGTTACTCCCAATATGACTACTTACTTTCATGACTTGGCACATTCACTTCAATAAAAAAATTGTGAGAATATCTAGTTTTATGGCCTCAAAACATGCCTTCTTAGTGAATAGACGAAACTTTGAATCAACATACATTCGTACCTTCGGACCAATGAACCTTAAGACTGCACTGACCTTTCGGACAACCGAAACGTCGGACCATTGGCGTACTGGGCCCGTATGCATAAAACATCTTAACTTAAGTATTACTTAAACTAAGATTTCACTAAGGAATCCCTTAGTTAAGTGATAATCTTAAGAAGTATGCACATAACTACTTAAGTTTTTACTTAACTAAGGAAACCTTAAGTGGAAATTATCGGAACTCTTCTCCATTAACAGGCCAGGTGGTATGCATAATACTACTTAAACTAAGAATTTCCTTAGCAAAATCTTAGTTTTAAATAGCTCCGCCTATCCCACTTAAGTAGTATGCATAAAGCTTCTTAAAATAAGAATACACTTAAGTTTTCACCTAAATCTAGGGTACCTATTGAGGTATCTTAAGTATGTAAAATGCAGCGACTTCGAACCAATTAACAACGAAAAATTGTCAATATCGCTGATATTCATATTTAAATGAATAACGGATGGGTATATTGTCCGAAATATTTTTATTGGCTTTAATTATTAATTAATTCATATCTCAACAGAAAGTATACGTAACTTTTCCGGTAAATTTACTTGATTTACTGCGTCAAAAATATCAATATTCGTTGTTGGAACCACAAGTCTTCTTTTTCAAATTAAAAATGTGCACGTACCATAATAGTATTTCGTGATATGAACACCATGTTATATCTGCATCATATTATATTTGTATAATATATTTTTATGTATATCATAATATTAGCTATAAACTGCCATAGTTTGTTCTGCCTATGAATGGTTTCCCCCCTGCTTGTATTTATTCTTTTTTATATATACATTATTCATGTTATTATATATTAATTACTCATGCATGTTGTATTATGTAAATTATGTTGATTTTGTGTTTGTGTGGTATTCTTTCTTTTTAGGATTTCTATCTTTGAATGATTTCTTTATATGCCCCTTGTGGGCCCAAAATTGGTTTAATAAAATTATCTTATCTTATCTTATCTTACACGTATAGAATCTTATGATAAGCGTGAAATGCATGTTATGTAACATTTTCATTGATTCTTTGTACAGGTCTGCCCATATAAACTCATTTCAAAATTAAAATTGTCACGTACAATGTTTCACGTTAACCGGTATCGAATGCTAGAAGTTAGGAGGGCTATGAGAAGGGAACATATTTTTAGAGATATAACTAATCCATTAGAAATATATGATGATTTGGAATTATTGTAAAGATTTAGATGTAATGAAACCTCAATGAAACCTCAGTTTTTGCATTAACACATATATTGTCCCATTTTTTTCTGTATTTCTTTGACGTCTTTTTTTACTGAATTCCCGGCATTAATTATATTTGCAATTTCCTGCCATGCCCTATTTTGTCCGCAGAAGTTATCGATGACGAAAATTTGCTTTTAAAATAGCCGTTCTTTTCTCGTACTCCTCCAACAATACAACTTTTTCTCTATCTGTCGAATTTGGCTTCCTTTTAGACATTGTTTATTTTCAACAGTCACGAATAGTTATATTCAAACACACCCGACCTTGAATGCTTAACCGCACAAAGTAATAAAAGCGTGCATTATATATGTATTGAAAAATTAAAGCGAAATTACAAAGGATGAATAAATATAATATTAAACGGTAAATGGAGAAGAGTTCCGATAATTCCCACTTAAGGTTTCCTTAGCTAAGTACAAACTTAAGTAGTTATGTGCATACTACTTAAGATTATCACTTAACTAAGGGATTCCTTAGTGAAATCTTAGTTTAAGTAATACTTAAGTTAAGATGTTTTATGCATACGGGCCCAGGTCCTTCGGATTACCGATACGTCAATGTTAGGTGGAACAAAGTTACAGTGAAACAGACATTTTCTAAAGGATTTTTTAAAGGATAATTTTCTTTATCCTTTTTTTTCCTGCTTAATATAAATAATATAATATAATAATAAAGTGAAATACAAAAACCCCACACTGTCGGAACAGTTCCTAAATCCAATTTTTTTTTTAAATCATAGAAAGAAGCAAATTCGACACTCATAACACACATATAAAAATCAATACAACATATTATTTGTATTCAGATGAAACAGTCCTTTAATAGTATCTATCTATGGTTGAATCTTTTACATATCCTCAGTCTGAAAATTTTATTGAATTTAAAAACCAAAAATCGTATAATATCTGCCTAAGGTTGTATTTTTTCTTATATATACTCATCCTGAAAAAAATATCTATTTTTATTGAATTTAAAAACTAATTTTGTTTTAAAAGCTTTTCCTTTGTAATCTAGACTTGTGGCCTTGGTAGCCATTAAACCCAATCTATAATATATCACTCTCCCCTCCTAAAATAAATAAAAATCCGCATTTTTAGTGGAATGGGGAAATCAATTTAGTTATGCTATTAATTTTAAAACCAGATTTGTGGCCTTGTGACCATTAAAACCCAATCAATAATATATTACTCTAACCTTCTCCCATCCCTCCTCAAAAACAAGGAGGGGGATATACACATTTTATGTTGAATACAGAGATCAATATTGTTGTCCTATGAATTTTTAATCCAGATTTGTGATGACCATTAAATCCAGTCAATAATACTATATCTGCAGTAAATGGTTTGAATAACTATTAAATGGACAGAGAGGAGAAATTCCTTACTTATCCAATAAAATCTTTAGAATCAGTGATTATCAGTAATACATTGGTTACGAAGAATACACTTGAATATCAAGTTAAATCTATTTAGTACAAACTTTTATCATTAATTGAATTAACATGGGATTTGTATTATCATTAACATTCGAAATGATATTCATAAAAATTAAATTTGCTTCGGGTGCGTTTTAAAAGTTCCTGCAATACGATAATATATATACAGTCAGACCTGTATTAAGATGTCACCCTTTGGACAACGAGAAAATGGCCTTACAAGACAGGTGACATCTTAAAAGGGGTTCAATTCATATGAAATTTTGTATCACAGGACAAAAAAAAATATGACCTTTTAATAGAGGTGACTGCATCGGCAGGTTTGACTGTATATAAGCAATCTAATATATAATATTTCACATTTACATTTTCCTCCTCAAACTTACACAAATATATGAATCTCTACTGTACGACAAATATAGGTAATTTCATATTTAACATTTCAAATTTATATTTTCCTCCCTAAACTTACACAAAAATATATGGATCTCTACTGTACGCGAATAGATAAGTAATTTAATATATTATATTTCAAATTTACATTTTCGTCATTAAACTTGAATTTCTACAGCAAGAAAATATATAAGTAATTTAATATACAATATTTCAATTGTAACATTGATTCTTCGCAGTGAACTTATGCATAAATATATGAATTAGCCTGTGTAGGTTCAGATAATTCATAAATCACGATATTTCGCAGAAAAACAATCATTTTGAAACACTAAGACAAGTTATAATGATGTATTAATTGTCATACAGCATTATCCTACCATCTGACCAATTATCAGGGGAGATAAATCCTGTCAACGTCAAAGCTAACAAGGTGACAATTAATTGAGAGAAAATTATTATCAACGCATTGGACGGATGTGATTTGGGAATATTAAAATCTCTCTGATTGAGTGGTAAATAGCGATAGGGACTTACCGTGGGCTAAACAATAACCTATATAAAACGTGTAAAATTATACCTCTGTCATATTATAAAAGAACCGAACGAGAACGAATACAGTGGTTGCATTCAGTTTATATATATATTTCTATCGATATCAAAGTTTTCAGTTTTTGTCCGTTATGTCAGAAAGAATTGCTCAAGGTTTACTTCTAGTCTTGATATCTTTGTTCGTGCTTACGTTGAGTGTGTGTAAGGCAGCACCTATGACAGATTATATACCAGAATCAGAAGCCCTTACCAACGGAGAAACTCAGGTAAGTGCTTTTATATTTCATATTTGTTTTAAAATTTTATGTAATTTGAAAATATACAAAAATTTAACTTTGAATATATATTTTTTTATTAAATGATGTATTCATAGTAATACATTTTATTTTACATTAAGTGTGAAATTATGACGTGTGGTGCATGTATTGATAACTAAATCGGGTGTCTAAATTGCGCAGGCGGCCAACAGTCAACACATAGCTCCATCGTGATGCGTAATTCTAAGCGACCCCCAGAAAACCAGTCCTATCCAAACCTATACTCAAAGTGGATAGGGTTACAAATTGTATTAACTTCATGGAATGTCTTTTGCCAATTAATTATATATTACCTTCACAAAAAGGTTTTTTAACACTGTTTTTCTTTAAACATCACGCGCTCATTATGTTTACCGTTCGTACCCAAACATGAAAGCAAAGTGGTTTGAATCACAAATTGTGCTAATCTTATGAAAGTCTTCTGCCAAATAAATAGGTGTTGCATTAAGATTGTTGTTTGTCCTTTTGTACTTTTTCTTTTGGTCATTGTGTTGTCTGTTCTTCTTCGATATTCGGATTCTGATTATCCCTTTGGTATCTTCAAACTCTTCTTAAGAAAAATGATTTAAAACACTGCTATTTTTAAATACGATATGTTGTAGATTTATTGTTCGTTTCGCACCAATTTTTGTAGATTCCGTATTTTTGATATCACCGAACGACTTCAATGAACGAGTTAAATACCATGATGAAGTGTGTGTGTCTAAGATAGAAAGTACTTTAACGGCCAGAGTATTAAAGTCGATGTAAACCACAGACTTGTCACAAGCCACTGACAATCTTTATAACATAAATTGGTATTTACATAAACATTATATGATAAATGTTAGAGAATACCGAAGGATCAATCACAAATGGACAATCCAGAGAAACTGGCAACATAGTGTACACAAAGACGTCGAAAAATACAACACAATATTTGTAGGGCACCACTATGCACAAACAAACACAAAAACCGAACATCGTGGGTATGCCGAAAACATAATGCGCATCACAAGAAATAAATTACTATTAAAAAAGATTCCAATTTAAAATTTAAATTCCTGTGCCGTCATTCCTGCAAGCTATCAAGTCATATGACAAACCAAAATTTTGGAACTTTCATGAGATCGTTTACAAAATCTAATTTATTAACGGACATTTCTGTGTATTTATTGTTAAACTCTATTTGTAAACAACAGATATCCAATTAGAAGTAATTCATACGAATATAAACAAATAAAACGCAATGATAAAATATTTATAATTGGTATTAGAAATTAAAAACATTACATTAATTTACAGTTGCAGTACATTAATTCAGTTACTCATCTCCCCCCATTTTATTGAGATGGAAGGTTTGGGCTCATAAAACGTGTTTAACCCCGTCACTTTTGTTATTGAAGTGTCTGTACCAAGACAGGAAAGTTAGCGATCATGTACATCCGTTGGGAATATCAAATTTGCTTCTTTCTTCGATTTAAATTGTATTTTGAAACAGTTCCGACAGTGTGGTAATTTTTTGTTTATCATTTAATCCCTCAGGTCTAATAACTGTTTAGGAAATGAAACCACTGTTTTAATATTTTCAGTTGTTGGTGGATTTTGCTATACATAATTAAAAAAAAAATTAAATTACAATGCTAAGACATTAAGTTTATATAAATATAGAGATTCATCATGTTTATTCTTAAAACATATTCATTTAAAGCTACAGAATATACTGTAGCATATAGAATAACTAGAAATAAATAAAACCTTACAATAAAAAAAAAAAAAAATCCAGATCTCTTGAAAATGCGCATTTGGATTATTATTATAAAGTTAAATTAGCCACGCCACTTTTTATGGAAACGCCTGTTACAAGCCAGGACAGTCAGCGGTCAGGTATATGTTTGTTGAAGTTATCGTTTTTGGCTCTATTGCTATGATTTTTCTATTAAATTTTGGAACTGTATTGTATTTAAAGTACAATTTAAACTCTCAATTTGAGATAAATCCTTATCTTGAATCAGACGTTATCTCAAATAAATCGTTATCTCAAATAAGTCGTTATTTCAAATAAGTCGTTATCTGGAATCAGTCCTTATCTCGAATCAGACGTTATCTCAAATAAGTCGCTATCTTGAATAAATCGTTATCTCGTTTAAGAAGTTATCCCATATAATACGTTATCCCGTATAAGACATTATCTCAAATAAGTCGTTATCTTGTATAAGAGGTAATCTTGAATAAATCGTTACCTCGAATAATTCGTTATCTAGAATAAAACGTTATCTCAAATAAGTCGTTATCTCGAATAAGTCGTTATCATCTCGAATTATACGTTATTTTGAATAAATTGGTACATCGGATACGTCGCTATCTTGAATAAATTGTTACCTCGAATAAGTCGGTATTTCGAATATTTTTAATAAATTGGGGTAAATATATGAGTTCGTACGTAGTACCTTTTATTCTAAATTATCACTGTGAGGTCGAATACTCTGTTATTTCATGGACAAAAAAATTCGTCGGTTGAGATTTAACTGATTATTATAATTACATGTTGGTTTCTTACGTTGCATTTAAGATGACATTGCATGCATTTGTTAATTCAATAATGATATCTGAAAAATGAAAATGGACATTTCTTTAAATTAGTTTGTGGTATATGATTAAATTTTCCGCAAATAGGTAATTAAATTGTAACTACAAATGTCTTCAGTTTAATTGACGGATGCTCCCAATAATTTCACAAATCAAATCCTTAACAAAAATCTCAAAAGAAAAGATGGAAACGTTATCACCCAGTTAATTCATAGTTTACTTCTAACAACTGTACATGTTTTCACAGTATTCATTTAAAACAATATATATATAATGCAAACAAAATTTAAATACACCCAAACGACAGCAACAGTTGTTTATCATAAAAAGAACTATAAATATTTGGTTATAAATCTATTACATTCAAGACTCGAATAAATAAAAACATGGTCTCCGCAATAGTTTTAATGCCAATCGGACTTTCAAAATCATGATGTTCAAAGCTACCAAAGGGTCGGACAGTCCAAACATGATATGTTTAAAACTACCAAAGGATCTGATAGTCAAAATCATAATATGTTCAAAATATGCGGTAAAGTTTCTCATTTATTTCGAAAGATCTGTGGATATTAACGTCTCATTCACCAATAACCAATAAAAATGAAGACCACAATAGAAAATCTGACATTTTGTTGAAAAAAAAAATGAAAAACCAAAATATACCACACTGTCGGAACAATTCCAAAATCAAATATCAAAATCGTAGAAAGAGGCCAAACCAATAACTATAATTATAGATTAATACATGCCCTTGTTATCAGCACGAGACCTTGATATCGGCCCCGAGGGCTTTAGACCGAGCGACGATATCAATCGAGGGCTGCTGACAAGGGCAATATGAAAAAGGCCATGTATTAATCTATTTATCACATATTTTGCCAGGGCAGATAACATGTTATTGCCCTTCACAAGAGGGCAGATAGCATATTATTGCCCTCGTAAAATGTTATTGCCCCGGAGGAAAATAACCCGCCGCAAATTATGCTTTTATTACACATGCAAATTCAGCGTTATTTCAATAAAATATGTGACATGACCACTCACTTTCTTGGCTTGGTACAGGCATAAACATTGACACTAATCCTATCCGTTTCCATGGGATTTTTATATTTTACAATTTCTAAATACTTTGTTAAAGAGTGGTATTATTCAATCTTTTTGTTTCTTCTGTAGATAGTCTTAAAACGATTATGATTTCAGGTTTCTATTTTCACACAATGGTTGTTGTTTAACAGAGAGCAAATGCTCTGCATTATAAATCTGCTAAGATATTAGCTTAAGCAGTTGCTATAAATAATGCCCATATGGAACGTATATCAATAAGTCTTTACATAGTAAAATAACATTGAATCTATATGTCATGAATATGTGACAATACCAGATTTAGTGCACAATCAAACAGCTTTGGAGAATTGATTATTATTTTTTAATTAATCAACGCACTGATTGAGATTTGAATTCATAAATTAAACGGGCTTCAGATAAGCATTTATAATGAACATATTATCTGTTGTTACAAAAGGCGTCGTTATTGTTACTGCTGGTTATGATCTGATTCTCTGTAATGTCAACCGCATCTGTGTTGTAATTGTTAGTGTTCTCGGTTCGAGTGCGGTAGATCGTGAGTTCGAGCTCCGATCGGGTAAGCCAAAGAGTAATAACATTGTTATGTGTTGCTTCTCCACTTAGCACACAACATTGGGGTGAAAGAGCAAAGACTTGTTGGCTCGGAATCAGAATATGTCTATCCGCGGACTGTTATTTCAGTCAGCTAGCACTTTTCTAATCAACAAAGCGTGTTGATCTCGTACAAAGCGTATCTCATCATCATCTCATTGAAAATTAACTTGTTCTTGCCATGATATAGCCGTAAAATTGCTGAGGTGGCGCTGAACAATAATCACCGCACTCTATAACGACGACAGCCATGAGGTTGAACCGACCGCATAATGAACCATATACATTTTTTTGTAACTGTGTAAAAATACAAACCGTCTCCGGTGACGCACGAATTGAGAAAACCGGTTTTTTTTTCAATTTAAGTTTTTACATATTAAGTTGACATCTATGTCTTGTTTCATATAGTAACGTGCATTTTTAAAATTGCACCACCAGCATTCGTCAAGGAAATTAAAATGTATAAAAAGAATACGGACAACAAAACAATGCATCAAAAGACAATATTGAATATTAATCATTATTTCACTAAGAGGGGAGGTTTGGGCCCATAATACTAGTTTCGCCCCGCCACTTTTACATTGAAGTGCCTGTACCAAGCCAGAAAAGTGAACGGTCGTGTATTTGTGTGTCAGGGGTATCGGTTTTACCTCTTTCTACGATATAAAATTAGATTTTTGAATTGTTCCGACAGTGTGGTATTTTTTGTTTTCCATTTTATTTCAACAAAATGAAGTGCCTGTAATAAGCATGGGAAGTGAGCGGTCATGTACTTGTTATTAAGGGTATCGCATGTACCCCTTTTTAAGATTTTTCCATTGGATTTTTGGAACTGTACAGACAGTATTGTATGTTTTGGGTTTTATTTAATTTTTATACTAATGTAGATCGAGTTAAAGCTGGTATGTACTTTGCCTTATTTCTACTGATTCACAATTTTATTGTTAGGGGTTACGTAGGGTTGTGGCGTTTAACGCCACATTCAACAATATTTCGGTTATATCGTGGCGGTTCAAAATCTTTAAATTATTGCCAGCAAGACGTGTCATTTCTACGAGCATAATATGTACAAGAACATAACATATATGTTCTTTTTTTATGATTGATCATGTATTCTCTCGTTTATTTTCGATCATACTCCCAATTGGATTCAATTTTTAAAAGCATTTGGCAAATTTAGCTTGATAGATAAAAATAGATCTGTTTTAAATTGATTTAGTTGACTCTTCTGATTTCTCATCGTGTATTATTTTTCGTAAACAATCGTATACTAGAAGCTGAAGTGTATTTTGGTCATAAACAACCCAGTCGGTGCTACCATCACACAAACATATATAATATATTCCTGCCTTTTTTATACTTGTTGATAAATTCGCTGACTAGTAATTCCGTATAAGAATTAGGAAACCATTCAAAACTGTTCTAGTTATATAGATAGTAATTATTACAACACGAAACAACACTTTAAATAAAATCGTTTGAAAGGCCTTGTCATAAGTGATAATATATCCCTTTGACAACGGAGAGGCTTTTTATTAAAAAAAAAGATCTGCAAATTAATTGGAATCTTACTAAAGAATAAAATCTCTACAAATACAAAAATAATTCTTGTCTTTATCGGTTTACTTGTTCCACTCAAAGACTTTAAAATTATTTGGCCTTCAAATCTTTTGACCATGAACTTACCCGATGAAGGTTATTCCAGAAGCGTGTCGTGTGCACTAAATTAAATATTTACGTTTCATGACACGTCTTGTGAATGTGCTTAATATACAAACCTTGCAAAGCAATATTCTTTTTTTTTTCGGGGTGTTGAACCGTGACAGCAAAATATTGAGGCAGCCATTCAACAACTTTACTCCTTATACTTAAATATTAGTCTTGAATACTTTGCTTCACTCCACACATTTTGATCTAAATGGAATTTACAGCTAATAATATTTTTCAGGCGGAAATACATTACTCAGATAGTGTATGCAAAGCTTGCTCAATAAAAGCGTAGATATCTAACTTATTGTGCGCGTTGCGCTTCTGGAATAACTTTCCTCAGGTCATAGGTAAAATACTGGAAAACCAAGTAAACCAAAGGGACAAGGGGAGACTGACCGTATTATTAATAACTCAAAAGCAACGGTTATAGGAGACGGTTATAAGTCACTTCTGAGAATCAATGCAAATACACAACAAATAAAGGGACATATTTTCCATTCTCACAACTGAAACGGGCAAACACTACCGAAGACAATTGTAAAAGTAGAATTTCATAACCACCCTCTGTTAACTGCGTTGGTGGAGAATTTCTATTGCTCAGTTTAAACCGCGAGAGAACCCGTGATCGCTATTTTTCTTCTTTTTTCTTATGCTATAAGGAACATTGCATATTTCGGAAATAAGATATGTGCTAACGTTACACATCCATATATTGTATATAGCTGTTGAATACCTACATGTAGGACGGTACTTAAAAGTATGAATATGTCTCCTAATTCCACACACAAAAATTCCGAATTATCTGAACATTTGAAAATTTCAATTCTAATTTCTTTTTCATTTAGACATTTAAATTACTTGGCTTTCCGGTCTGTTGACTCTGAGTGTACCGGATGAAGATTATTGGAACGAGAAACGCGTCGTGCGCACTAAGGTACGTTGTACGCGTCGCGCGCACTAAAGTTACGTTGTTAATATATGTCATTTATGAATGAAAAATTCTCAAAATGATCGAAAGTTGTTTTCACTCTTTTTATTGAACGTATAATAATTTAACTAAAATGTGAAGCGATAGTACATTGACCTTTTCACGCAAACTAAAATAGTTCCCACAAACGCACCCACACATTGACGTGCCATGTTGTTTATTTCTTCGTTGCATCATCTTTCTCTATATACTCGTATTATAATTCAATCAAGTTCCAGTTGTCATAGTAACCAAGTTTGGCGTCGAGTCAATCATTTCATGTATATTTAATTTTATTGTAAACCTTCTTGTTCACCATTAGGTGTTGAAAAATGTCAGTAAAAATAATAAAAATGTCGCGACCGGGTTCGATCTCTAGTTTTTATACACTCAACACAATCACTGTTAAAATGATATTGATTCCGAACAACCATAAGACGAATTGTAATATACTGAAATATACGTAATGTGAGAAAAGTCGAGTCAAACTTCACTCCAGTGGCCATTCTAGTGTCGTATAATTCGTATCACCACGAGCCCTAAAGACATTATTGTAAAATATTTATCCATCTAGTTGCTTAAGATGTTCAGAATCGTAATAATTACTTAATTTGTAATAAAAATTCTTTTGTGAACCGTTTATCTCTGTTATAATATGATATGTCACCAAATAAATTCAGCATAAAGACAAGATGGTATATAATAATTATTTTCTGAATTTTAAAGAAAGATTTAAATCTTGAGTTTGTACATTATAATTATTTAATGAATTTTGCAATTCTTAGGTTTCAACCTTAGAATAATAGATGTTCCTTAAAGGATAACAAATGTAACATCTGACTTTTGGAAATCGAATGCAAAACCGCATCATTTCCCGACACTTTTATTGCATTTTGATTCTGTAAAATAACTAAATATTGAAAATAAACATTACAGTAGAGTAGGGACGAACGGAAACTCGTTGTTTCGCAACTATACTATGATAATTTTCGATTTATCTCTAGACATCTGTCACAATCTGCCAAAAGAGAAATTATTTCCCTTTTCTTTCTATCTGTATTATATAAGGGTAATAACAAAATTGCCGAACACCGAACAATCTTCCAAAGGGAAAGGCAAAACTCATAAATGAAAAAACAGACAAAATCAGTCAACAACCGGAAAACTGGGAAAACCGCAATGGCCCTGACTTGGTAAAGGCTTTTCTAAAGAAATGGTGGGTTGAATTAGATTTTACGGCGCCAAACCTCCCGCTTCCATTATGGTTAAAAGGTTCCGGTTGTCACTATAACAGCATTTTTAACAATACCGGGACAAAATATGTCTTTGGTTTAACACAATAAAATGTTTGAGCTTACGGAATCTGTTAGCTAGCTACTTGAGATTATGATGGTAGGCATTTCGGGTTAAACTGCAATTTCTTACACGATCACTCGAAATTACGTACTGCAGTTCGTTCGCCATCGCACTAGCAACGCGTTGCTATTTCGGTGCGTTCGCAAGACCAACGCTCTGCCATTTGTTTTCAAAAGTAATGTTTTTAATAGGTTTGTGTTAATACGATCGACAGAGGAACGCATTGCAAATGTTGAACGTTTGAAGTTGTTTATGTTTTTCAATTGGAATAAGAAATAAATGCAGTCCTCGAAATGAAAAGTTGTATTTACTGATCCGAATCAAAATCTTGAATTTATTTTTACATAGCTCTAAATAAAAACGGAAAATTTTACTGATCTGAACAAAATTTTACTGGTCTGAACACAGTTTTACTAGTCTTGGGCCGGAGAACCGGCGTTCATCGTGTGAGGACTGCAGTATCCTTATATGTGTAATGATCTCATCTGTTCAAGTCTATGCTTAAGCAAGTATAATTACCATTTTCATGACATTTTCAATGAAGGATCCGTATCGGGTTTTAAATGAAGTCAAACTCTCATAAATTGTCTGTCTAAGAGAAGTTTTATATCCAGAGCATGTTAGTGAAGAAACTGATTCAATTATTATAGCTACTATTACTTTTCAAAACAGCTGATAATAATTGCATAAAGACGAACAGTGTATTCTGCTGCATTATTGCATAGAGACGAACAGTGTATTCTGCTGCAATCAGCCAACTGCTATTCACATTGTTCATTTTGTCTAATTACACGTCTTCGTGTGATTAGTTCTTTGTTGTGATGTCCGTTACGTTTTCACGTAAAAACGATGTTCGGTTCGTCTGTCCCCTATTACTTTGACATTTGAGTTGTTCATCCCTGCCGCCCTGGATTTTACTGGGGTACGTGTTGTTAATCCCTGCCGCCCTGGATTTTACTGGGGTTCGTGTTACTCATCCCTGCCGCCCTGGATTTTACTGGGGTACGTGTTGTTCATCCCTGCCGCCCTGGATTTTACTGGGGCTCGTGTTGTTCATCCCTGCCGCCCTGGATTTTACTGGGGTTCGTGTTGCTCATCCCTGCCGCCCTGGATTTTACTGGGGCTCGTGATGCTCATCCCTGCCGCCCTGGATTTTACTGGGGTTCGTGTTGCTCAATCCTGCCGCCCTGGATTTTTACTGGGGTTCGTGTTGTTCATCCCTGCCGCCCTGGATTTTACTGGGGTTCGTGTTGCTCATCCCTGCCACCCTGGATTTTTACTGGGGTTCATGTTGCTCATCCCTGCCGCCCTGGATTTTACTGGGGTTCGTATTGTTCATCCCTGCCGCCCTAGATTTTACTGGGGTTCGTGTTGTTCATCCTGCCGCCCTGGATTTTACTGGAGTAGGTGTTGTTCATCCCTGCCGCCCTGGATGTTACTGGGGTTCATGTTGCTCATCCCTGCCGCCCTAGATTTTACTAGGGTTCGTGTTGTTCATCCCTGCCGCCCTGGATTTTACTGGGTTTCGTGTTGCTCATCCCTGCCGCCCTGGATTTTACTGTGGTTCGCGTTGTTCATCCCTGCCGCCCTGTATTTTACTGTGGTTCGTGCTGCTCATCCCTGCCGCCCTGTATTTTACTGGGGTTTGTGTTGCTCATCCCTGTCGACCTGGATTTTACTGTGGTTCGTGTTGCTCATCCCTGCCGCCCTGTATTTTACTGGGGTTCGTGTTGTTCATCCCTGCCGCCCTGGATTTTTACTGGGGTTCGTGTTGTTCATCCCTGCCGCCCTGGATATTTACTGGGGCTCGTGTTGCTCATCCCTGCCGCCCTGGATTTTTACTGGGGTCGTGTTGCTCATCCCTGCCACCCTGGATTTTTACTGGGGCTCGTGTTGCTCATTCTTTAGTTTTCTATGTCGTTGTCTGTCCCTTTGTCCCTTTTCTTTTTACCATATTTGGATTCACATGTCGCGGTTTTTTATTTGTGTTCAGTGAGTGAAGGTGAAAGGTGAAGGTTCGTTTTGTTGATATTAGTGGAATTGATGACAATCACCATTTAAGGTTTTAGTGGAATTGTTGACAATCACCGTTTAAGCTTTTAGTGGAATTGTTGACAATCACTGTTTAAGCTTTCTTACTCTGATCATTTATATGCATGCACTATTTGCCTCTGGATATTATACGAACAGCAATCAACCAATCAATGAATTCACCTTATCAGCTGTCAATCAAATGGCCTGCTGGAGGTCATCAATCAATCAATTTACGTCATCAGCTGTCAATTAAATGACCTGCTGGAGGTCATCAATCAATCAAGTTACGTCATCAGCTGTCAATTAAATGACCTGCCATAATAGGTCATATTGCTTAGGAATTTAAAGTGAAGTAATATGTTGAAATATTAATATAAATAAGATGCTTAGATGATCTAGTAAACAAAGCAACGTTGTAATCTTTAATACCGCTTTCAACAATATTTTAGTTATATATCTTGGCGGTCAGTTTTATTGGTGGAGGAAACCGGAGAAAACCATCGACCTGCTGTAAGCCACTGACAAACTTTATCACATATGGTAATTACATAGAGATCATGAATCTAAACAGGACAGACGATACGGTGACAAACAGAATAAGGAAAAATGACAAATTCTACACAGAAAATTACGGACCTGACTAACAAAGTTCTTAGATCTTAGATGTGGAAATAACTTGGATTTCTTTTTATAACATCTATTGTCAGATCATTGTTTTTCTATATAATTGTGTTCGAACATTTAACAACACGACACAAATAAACGTAAAAGAATACCGAAAGGGCAATCAAAAATTGACAACTTGGAGAGACTGGCAACTTAGGGTACACAAGTCGAAGAAAAACAAAGCAAAAACACAACACAATTAGTCTTGGTCATCACTATGCGCATGCAAACACAAATAACGTAAATAAGACATGAGTACTCCTGCAAAGCTAGTTTCGTGCAATTTAAAAAAAATTATATACATATATTCGTTTTCCACATTGCACATCCATTTATTGCCATGGCCGATAGTTCTATGGTCTATTGAATCGTAGATATATAGTGATATGTGTACGACTTCTTTTCTGGAATAACCTTCATCAAGTATGCTAATGTTATGCCATGAGCACGACTTCGTTTCTGGAATAACCTTCATCAAGTATGCTAATGTTATGCCATGAGCACGACTTCGTTTCTGGAATAACCTTCATCAAGTATGCTAATGTTATGCCATGAGCACGACTTCGTTTCTGGAATAACCTTCATCAAGTATGCTAATGTTATGCCATGAGCACGACTTCGTTTCTGGA
>MJUT01035288.1:201860-222770 GCA_002080005.1 Gigantidas platifrons
TTACAAAACAATATCCCTTTACCGTGCCTCAGCGGTCATTTCTAAAAATAATTTTTTCAAACTCCTTGTAGTGTGTGTTGTAAAATCACATATCTGTATTGAGAGGTTCGTGAAAGTTTTCAGAATTGGCTTACTATTACCTAATAATGGATTTTATTCAAATATCACATTCCAATCTACGTTATATATAATAAATATCGCATTGTTGATAAAACATGCACTCAGCTTCCATGATTCTTTTTGGTCAGGCCGAGGTCATCGCAGGCCATGCTGGGATCGCATTTTTGCATAATTAATGAGCGCGATTCGTACAGACGATACAAAGCTATCAACTTTAGTCTGTTAATTACGTTGATTAAAGTTATAAAATTGACATTTTAAGCATTTTTTAATTCATACCTATGGACTGGTCGTTAGTTCACCGTTTTACCGATTTTCATATTAAACACGAAAATCGTAGATCCTATCACTTTAATATTACTATGTTATTGCAAGCAAAAGATTATCCATGATCAAACCAGGTGCGTTTTATCACATAAAAAAGGTCATGACAAAAATATGATAAATATCAATTTTATTAATATACAATTTTGTCATGAAACAGAAACATAAAAGCAGTTCATAGATAATATTCTCCTAAAGTTTAAACCAATACGAAATGCATTAAGTGGATTTTCTGTTTTATTAGCGCTTAGGGATTAACAAATGTATAGCATCTGTTAGTCTGCTTATTAAAATCAAATAGACTCTACAAATTCGAAAAGGTCATATAAGGTCCCGTCGCCCTATCATAATATTTTCATTGAGGACTCTGATTCTAACGCAATGAAATCGTACAAGAAGAAACCGTTGATGCAACAACCAACAAAAGAAAGACAGATTACTCCTATTGACTTGATATGCGTGAAATGTCAATGATCAGATATACCATGTATACAACTTGAAATAAAAGTTTCTCACGATGTTTTAATATCACCTTGTTCAACAGAATGATCGTTTCGTGTAGACAGTTAGAATAAATTTTCACATAGTCATTTGGTTTCAATAAAATAGACTGTTGATATTATATAGCTCAGCATATGCATACTTGACTCTGTTTTTAAGTGCAACCCTAATTCGATTGTGCTATTGTGCACGTAACGCAGTTGTTTTCCAGACATACACGGTAGACACATATATAGAGATGTCTGTTTTGTCAAGGATTTCATAAGCTTGATTTCTTGAAAAATTCCCTGAAGCCAAGTCCTTCAGAAATTGACATCGAACCTAGTGTTTACATGTAATTAAAAAATAATTGCATTGAATAAGACAAGTACGGTGTCAGCACAGAGAAAGACAAGTTTGAAGATCCCAAAATGGTGAATCAAAATCCGGCAATGGAAGAACAGACGATATACAATGGCGAAAAGAAAACAAAAGACAAACAATGATCTATAAAGCGGTATACAGAAAATAAAACAACAGGGTTGAACTTAGGTGCTCCGGAAGGGTAAGCGGTTCTTGCCCCACTTAGCTTATCCTTCAAAAGAACATTGTCTCATTCCCCGTTACCCTTGAAATTCGTGTTTGGGTAAATAAATGTTAGAGAAAACCGGAGGGGCAATTAAGAATGGACAATCCAGAGACACTGGTAACATTGGGATCACAAGACACAAGGCGAATAAAAGCAAAGCACAAAAAAAAAGATGAGCAACATGGAGCCACCAAAAATCCGGGGGTGACCACAGTGGACCGGTGAATTTTTTTCTTTCTTGATTGCAATTATTTTCTCTCTATTTTGACCTTTAAGGTGGTACCTAACACTACAGGGAGATAACTCTTTAAAATCAGTTGAACGTTTTGATCATATGATGTTTGTATGCAGATTTCAAGCATCTCGGTGATTAAAACCACAGAGAGAAAAGCTGCTATGTGGCTATTGAATTTATAGCTCTGAATCTGTTGGTTGGATTTTGTTAAAATTTTGATATTTATTACAGTGAATATATTCAAACACACTGCCAAAAATATAAGAAAATTAAACGAGCAGATCAAATTTTACCTGAAGTGTATGGTACCACCTTAAACGGTACTTTATCGTTATCATAAATACCAGATAATGTTAGCCATCATAAAACAATATCGTTGTTTTATTGAATTTTCTTTTATGATTGATATCGTATAAAGATTATTCTTCAAAATTCCCCGAAAGAATTCTTACAACAAGTCATAAGTGTTTATGCGATTGATATGCAAATAGTACATTATGTATATGGTGAATTTCTGTCTATTGCATTGTAATTTTAACCAATAGGGTACGTTTCTGACTTCTACAGTTCACACCTAATCGATTAAAAGAGGATGGTAATATTCCTAAAGGACTAACTGTAGCATACGTATATAAGACAAAATGAAAAACTCATTATTTTTCAATTATATAGTCTTCAAACATGCACCAATTATTAAATGTATAAAATTGTCAAAGGAGAACCGTAAAATTAACAGCGCTGACTTTTACGTTGGAGCTTAAAATATCACTCGCGTCCCGCGAGATGACATGTCAATCACAGAACGACATTTTGTGTCAATCAATTTACAATGAATCTCAAAGGAATAACCTTCGATGGCAGATTAATTGTAAAACAACTGTTCTATCGTAAAATCATTTCCCCTACATCAATTGTAACAATATATGTTATTCCCCACAATAAGCAGTGGGTGTGATGTAGCGGAACAACGGTCTGATATGGAAACAGCTTGACTGAACAAGTGTTATAAACTCAACATTTAAAAATCGACTATCTTTTTTTCATCACGTCCTCTTCACACGAAAGTGTAATAAACTTAACATTTAAAAATTTTACCATTTTACATGTCATCATGTCCTCTTCATATGAAATAAAAAGAAATTTAAAAAACAAAGCCAAAGTACAAAATAACAGAAGCCATTTTAAATTTTAAAGTACATGAGGGTTGGCTTTATATTCAAATATGGAAAACATATGCATGACCGCATCATTTCACAAAGAAGGGAATGATTGGGTCCATACAAGTAGTGAAAGCCCGCCACTCTATATTCAAATGCTTGTGCTAATTCCAGACAGTTAGACGTAATGTGTGTAAGGAGCCATCGATTTTGCAACTATATCTCCGATTTTTTTTAATAGACTTTGGAACTGCTTTGATGATAAATAGAATATGGTAACATATGTGTTTATGCCTACGAATGTCCATATGTCCATTTGAACAAATCTCTGAAATATTTTTTTAAATTTAACTTTTATTTCCTTTGATATATCGTGAATTTCAAAATAGCTTCTCAAGAAAATTCTCGAACACTTGGCTTCCTTCCGGATTTTCGGTTCGGTCCGTGTTGGTCATCTGTTTAACTTTCCGTGTTGTGTTTGTCTTTGTTCTGTGTCATAGTACTCAATGTTGCCTGGCGTCTATGCATTGTCCATTCTTGATTATCCCTTCGGTTTTCTCTGGCATTTATTAAAAAAAATCATGTATTTTTGCCTTAGAGCAAAATTTAAATAATAAAGTTTATTTGTTATTTCAGAACCTGATATTATCGCCATTATACAGAGAGGAAGTTTTACGGAATCTAATTACAGACCAATCATCCGAAAGTGGCAATGTTCCATATAATACCGAAAGCTTGAAGAGGTCAGGGTTCAAACGAATGTTATCTGCAGCTAAGAGAATGGCATTAGCCAGACGAGGTTAGTTCACAATAAAAATTTAACAGCATTGTTTTCGACAGAATAAATGTGTATAGCACTTAAAGATGGCATGATAGTTCACTGGGGTGTGTAGGATATATTTGATTTTTTGGTGTTTAACGCCACTTTCAACAATATTTCAGCTATATCATAGCGACCAGTTTTAGTGGTGGAAGAAGCCGGAGTACCCGGATATGATCCGAAGATAAACGTTAAACTTTAAAAAAATAAATCGACGAAGATATTCAATGATTCTACCATCGTGAACGCATCCCAAGTTTGAAATCAGGCAACATAGCTTATGAACAAGTTACAACAATATTCGTTTGCTAGACCGAACATTCACAGAGATTTCAATTTCATTTTAGCAGATAACTAAATATAAAACTACGCTGAACAAAACATTATACACACCATAGTGTCTTAAATATTTTAATATTGTCAATTGCATTTTTTTTAAACAAGAAAAAAACTGTTGTGTTGTTTTGAACAATTTATTAAGAGTTCCCGATTGTCGAGTAAATGAATGATTTGGACACAAAATATGTCAGTACGGACACAAATTTTAAACTAGACACAATTACAAACACGGAAGTTTTAAAACAATAGGGGCCAGGGTGGCTCAATGAGTTAGGTCGTTGGATCTAACAACTCATACAAGCATATCACCAATACGGCATGGGTTCGCGACCGGCTTTGTAAATTACAAAAACGGTGCACTCGACTCGCAGCTGCAAGTGATAAAGTTTACCAGTGGCTTGCCTATGGTCGGTGGTTCTCTCCGGGTACTCCGGCTTCCTACACCACTAAAACTGGTCGCCATGATATAGCTGAAATATTGTTGAAAGTGGCGTCAAAACACCAAAAATCAAATCAAATCATGTAAAAAGAAAAAATCTGGAACAGCAGAAACTCTTAACAAAACGGAGGATTTGACAATGTAATAAAACGTTCAAGAGATTCGTACTCTTGCTCATTAAGAATAGCCAATCAGAACACGAATTTTGAGCGTACAGGATGACGCTTATTCCAGAAACGCGTCGTGCGCACTACATATATCTACATTTTAATTAATATACACAGATTTCTACACGCGACGAACTGGAGAATCTAGACTATATATATTATTTACGTTCGTCATTTAGGCAATGAATTAAAACCTTTAGGATGATTATATTATCTGTGTTGTTTATTTTCGGACATGGGGAAATACATTGGCAGATTTAGACTATATGTTTAAGAAAGAATGGATACAGATATAAATGAATATTAGAAACTATCCACCATTAGACGTAGACACAAATTAACGAAAAATAACAGCGTTTTCATTGCCGTTTCGTTTATAATTGGTCTAAGAAATAAGTAAACCCCATGGGTTTTTTTTTTATGGTCGGTCTATTTTTAGTAAAATACGTTTAGCATATACATATATTTTTGGTCTTTATTATTCCGTGGGAAGCGATTATGACTTTAAATGCAGTTTTTTTTGCAAATTTAGTATTATAGGACATTTCTTTTTACTTGTTTCCTATAACATGTCTCATTGAAGATCTGTATTTAAAGTAACTCGCTGACATATAAATTGCCTTGTCATTTCGTTTTGTAAAATAAATAAAATTAACTTTGCAGACGTTAAAATAACTTGACATTCTCTTAAACTGCTTTAGCGTGGGAAAATATGAACAGAGCAAGATTTATAGTACAATTAGTACAATATAAGTGGGACTAAAACTTTTTTATTATCGAGCGAGGCCATCTGTGTCACCTTTACAAATAGAACAGATGAGAATAGAAAGTATGGAGCATTTGGATTGAATTTACATGCTACTTAATATAACTGCACCTTTTTTTTAATTTTTTTTTTTGGGGTTTTGCGATAAAAAAAAAACACCTACATTTAGAAGGTACAACATAAACAACAGACTCTCCCTTGTACACACAAGCATGAAATACTACTTGCTATCAAAACATGAAAGAAAAAATATAGTATCGAAAATATACAATCCATTATATTCTTAAGGGTTTCATTTCCTACATCACATGTCATATAGTATACAATATTTATTCATTTATCTTTTTAGGTGGTGTAGCTTTATGCTTATGGAAAGTTTGCCCAGCAGGTCCATGGTTGTCAAGGCAATAAATGAGATAACAATTTATATGGAATATTAATTACGTCCACAATCAATTCCGGTTAAAAAGACAATGCAATTGTAATATTGGATTTGAAAAAGTGCAATAAATCAACGTTTTACAACACTTAATAAATCATCGTTCAAGCAATTTGAAAAAAAATCACCCTTTTATTTTGTTTGTTTGTATAATTGCCCTTTGATTTTGTTTGTTTGTATAATTGCCCTTTGATTTTAGCAACAAAAATTATGTCAAAGCACTTGACTGTGATTTCCCTATGGTAAATTTCCCATTTACAGTCTCTGAAGATATTACTTCACTCATTAACCAATAACAATCTGCCAACTGCGTCATTTATAACATTCATCTTTTTTTTTGTTTTTTGTAAGTATCACATGAAGACAGAAATCCGAGACATATTAGATTTATTAATAAAACAATACTTAACAATCTTACAATCAAATTTTTAATGGGTTTGAGCAGAATAAAAGTATATTGTCATTTGTGTTTGCTTTCACATATGTCCTTGTCATATGTGTGTCAATGCATGTAGTGTTTTAGATAAGAGAGAACCAGCTTTTTGTATCCCGAAATAAAATATAGTTTTAAAACAAAGACATTAAACAGTCTTTTATTATTCAAGAGAATATTTAAAAGCAAGTAAATGTCTGCTGCACCATGCCGATAATACCTCCTGCTGCAAATACATGAAAATGAATTCTTAAATGAAATAATGAAAATCAAAATCTGGTTCACATAGTCAATAAAAACGTAGCTATCGTATTTAGTAATACTCGATGTTTATTATTATGTGTAATGTGTTTGTATATCGTTGTTTGTCCCTTTGTCCGTTTTCTCTTGACCATTGTGTTGTCTGTTCTTCTTCGATTTACGGATTCTGATTACCCCTTTGGTATCTTCAAACTCTTAGTTAGCATGACGCGTATCTCAAATAACCATCATCAGGTACGTTCAAAATCCGAAAGATTGGAAAGCCAAGCAATATTAAAAATGGGAACGTACAAGTATGATTCCCATATTGCTGATTGTCTGGTATATTTATACCAAGACATAGTAATTATAAACTCAAATTCACATCTCAGAGGGAAATGTGAGCTTATATCTGGAAACACAAAGAACTCTCAGCTTCGTATGTAATTAGAAACTCAAATTTATATGTGGTGTGGATTTGGAAATACGAGTGTAGGTCTATAAAATTAGGAACCTAAGTTTCATGCCTTACGTACATTCTTTGTGTTTGTTTGCGTATATTGGTGTTCAATACATATGGTGTTGTGTTTTTGTTTTGTTTTTCTTCGTCTATGTTGTCATTTTCTCTGAATTGTCCATTTTTGATGGTCCCTTCGGTATTCTCTATCGTTTTTGTTTACTTCATACATGTATAAAAATTAAAACAAAATTGATTTTCTTATGGTAATACGAGGTTAAGTCTGGAAACCAAAAATACCTGTCATATAACCAGGATTATCACATATGAAGTTAGTACTCCATTGCTTGTCTTTCCTTACTAACATTATCATGACTTGGTTAATTGCTAGGAAATATCTGTATCAAAGATGAACACGGATATGTTTCGCTTGACGTAATCACACTTCACTCATTTTCTCATTCATAACTTATCACTGAAATAAAAGACTAATTATCTTATTATTAACATGACGGTACCCTTCTGGAGCACCTGAGTTTCCTTTTAGATTTACCGGGATTCGTGTTGTTTAATTTTTACTTTTCTCTGTAGTGTTTTGATGAACATTGTTTGTTGTCATTGTTTTGTTATTTCATTGTCTGTGCTTCGATTAACCACTTTTTTGATTACCCATTTTGGTATCCTCAAAATTCGTTTCGTTACTTTCAAGTCGATCAGACCTAAGTGTTTCACTTCGAACTGACCTATTATGTGAGATACAAACGGATCGTATACTGATTTTAAGCTGGGAAATTGATGTTTATCAACACTCTCAGCAATACTTTAGCTACCACATGATTATGAGACTTATTTGGGGAGAAAATATAGCACAATTACAACGAACTAATCATTGCAACACTCGGTCATATATGAAATGACTTCTCTACAAAACACCATAATTCATTAATATTTGATGTTGTGTTGTTGAAATGTGATTACAATCATTGATGCATATTGTAGCCGTTGTTTTGTTTTAAATTTTCATTGGTAAATATTTTACATATTTAAATATTCCGTGTACATTTATAAATACAAAATGTATATTTCCAGTGGTACTGGAATATCTCAAATACGCCTGTCACGGTTCGCCGACACAAGTGATGAATTTGCCAAATATGTACACAGATGTAAATGGGCATAAGATAAATTTTATTTTTATAATTACTAAGCAAACTAACGTAAAGCTAAAACGCTTGTGTTCTTACTTATCTGACAGATTGGTCTTCAATATTGGACATACCTGGTATGTAAGAACGTAATATAACACAGTACATGATGCTCTCATTGCTTTAAATAACACGACGAGTACCACTAGTGGAGCAGGAATTCCTTACCTTTAACAGAATTCCCGTTTTCATTGTTGTTTTCGTGTTGTTCGATTTTTATTTGTTCTCTATAGAGTTTGTAAATCATTATTTGTCTTTTTGCTCTTTTTATTTTTCCCATTTTAGCGTCTGTCCTGATTTATGTCTTCTCATTACCCCCTTTGGTGTCTTCAAAACTTTTCTTTCATTTCATTTTTGGTAGATTAACGTTGATTTCACTCTTCATATTTAAAAAAAAATGTCATTTCGATGTTAATTGATGAGAAATAAATTGCTATTGAAGCAGAATAAATTGTTTGTATTAGATGAATGTTATCGAAAATATCGAAATAAAAGAAGTTCCGTGTAGGACTCAGAATAACTTGAGCCATTGCCATCACTGAACGTCCGTCGTCGTCGTATGTGCCCTTAACGTTCTTCGATATACAGATTCTGATTACCACTTTGATATCTTCAAACTCCTCTAGAATGTGCTTGGATGGTCCTTAGACGATCTACAATACAAGACGACCAATAACAGGTGGAACAGTCGTGGTCGCGATTATATGGTAGTTGAATTTACAACTACATATGTAATCAGTGCAGATCATCACAGAGTTCGAATGCCGCTCAGGCGAAGTGTACTCGATACAATATTATGTGATAAATTTGCCAGTGACTTGTTGCAAGTCTGTGGTTTTCTTCGAGTATTCCATTTTCCCCCAACAATAAACTAACCGCCAAATGCTTTCTCTCACCAATAAAGCCAACTGCCACATGCTTTCCCCAACAATAAACTAACCGCCGCATGCTTTTTCTCACCAATAAAACTAACCGCCACATGTGTTTTTTTTTCACCAATACAACTGACCGCCATGACATAACTTAATCATTGTTGAAAGTGGCGTTAAACACCCTAACCCACAAGTCTAATAGATAACAAGTTCAGATTGATTAGAATTGTAAAACATTTCTTCGCAATATGTGCCTGATGGTATGAACTGTTGTATTTAGATAGTCATCTGCGATATTGGAATTTTCGAAAGCCGATGTAACACTCTAGAGAACAAACAGAACCACACATTTCATTGAACACAAACTCCAAATGATGTGTCATTCGATTGGTCCAATGAAATTTTCCGTTTTGCTATATCAGAAATCCAAGATTGACGCCACAGATGGACGTTCTTTTCATATTTGCAAAAACATTTAAAAAAAAACATTATATTAGTGGATATCGATTTTGCCTCTTTCTACGATTTTGATTTTCGGATTTGGAATTTTTCAGACAGCGTGGTATTTTGTGTTTTTCATTTTATTCTGACAATACTTAACGCATCATTTATTGCACTAAAAATAAACTCAGTTTGCAGGGAAAAACAAATAATGACGAAAGAACGATTGTCACCATGCTTTTCAAAAAAAAATCTAAGAAATCTTATGCATTACAGTCAGCACTTTCTAATATTTCCTATAGTGTTCGAATTTAAAGTAAAATTACATACAGGTTGTCCATAACATTATGTAATCATTATCAAGAGACGTAAAGGGAAATTAATTACCTTTGTTCCACCTCGCCATAAAATAAAATTCACAACCTTGAGTTCGGCGTTCTGATCATTGTTACATTAGAGAAAACCAAAACAGAAGGGATAAATATTACAATTCATTTTGTCCTAAATAACAAATATTAATCACAAGACCAAAGTCAATATGGCGGGAATAATGTCGTGTAATATGTCAAAATGTCTTTTTCTACTCAGTCAATGGATGCATTTGTCTTAGATGTCCCTCTCAAAGATATGGTTGCATGCAGGTCTGACAACAACAAGTTTGCGTTCCACAGTCAGCAGCTATTCAACTACATCATGATGACAATGTTAAATAGAATCGAATACATAGTATTTTAATATGTTCGTAAATAAAAACGTAGATATTTTATTTAGCGGGAGGCTTGGCGCCGTAAAATCTGATTCAACCCATCAATTCTTTGGAAATGCCTGTACCAAGTCAGGGCCATTGCGGTTTTCTCAGTTTTCCGGTTGTTGACTGATTTTGTCTGTTTGGTTACTTGTTTTGCCTTTCCTTTTGGAAGATTGCTAAATGTTCGGTAATTTTGTTATTACCCTTATTTAGTGTGTAGGACGAGCTTCAGGAATAACCTTCATTAACTACACTCAAACTAAAATATTTGAAGCCAAAAGATTTAAAAGTCTTTGGGAGCAAGAAAATCACAGGGCGTAACCAATATAGCCAAAATCATAGGGCGTAACCAATATAGCCAAAATCATAGGGCGTAACCAATATAGCCAAAATCGAATAAGGCCACTTATTGCTAAAATGTATCTATTCAAAATCTCTACATGACAGTTGCCATGATATAGCTGAAATATTGCTGAAAATGGCGTTAAACACCAAAAATCAAACCAAATCAATCTACATGACAGACATAACGCACTTATCGACATTAAAAACCTGAATTTGCTCTTTGGTAATTTGATAGTCTGCACGTAGAAATATTGCTGAAAGTGGCGTTAAACACAAAAAATCAAATCAATCTACATGACAGACATAACGCACTGATCGACATTATAAACCTATACATTTGCTCTTTGGTAATTTGATAGTCTGCACGTAGAAATATTGCTGAAAGTGGCGTTAAACACCAAAAATCAAATCAAATCAATCTACATGACAGACATAGCGCACTTATCGACATTATAAACCTTTGGTAATGTTATAGTCTGCACGTATAGTAAAGTCATCTCAACACGTAATAAGTGATACATAGCAGAAAATAGATCCAGTCGCCTTAAGACTTATATTGGATTAACACCGTATTCTTTGAAAGTGATAAAATGATATTTTTTTTACTGAAATATGAATTACCAAGACATAACAAACGAGGTTGAAGAATGTCAACATGTCGCTTTATAATGGAGAATTAATTAAATATACAGTTACTGATCTTTTAACTCGCAAATATCTAAATATCAACATGTTGAAAGTTACTGTATTTAGAATGCTCTTCGCAATCTTATAGGATAAACGTTGATAATGTTTGCTGTTTTAAAAATTCTAATTGTAATGGAAGCGGGGGTTTGGTGCCGTAAAATCTAATTCAACCCACCATTTCTTTGGAAATGCCTGTACCAAGTCAGGGCCATTGCGGTTTTCCCAGTTTTCCGGTTGTTGACTGATTTTGTCTGTTTGTTGAAGAATGAGTTTTGCCTTTCCCTTTGGAAGATTGCTCGGTGTTCGGTAATTTTGTTATTACCCTTATTTTCGGATACTGAAAGCATGTTATATTGTAAAAACGAAAAGACATCCATACATCCATTCCATGTCACAATAAAAATTACATACGGTTTAACTCCACCACATTTTTGTGCCTGTCCCAAGCAAGGACCTGTATTCCAAACGTCATATGTCGTGTTTCTTGTGTTCACTGGGTTAAGATGAGAGGTGATTGTTCGTTTTGTTGATATTGGCAGAATTGGTGACCATCATGGGTTAAACTTTCTTTTCATAACCTTATATTTATGGGTATACTCACAGATTGCAGGGACCTTCGTGGTCGTGATCGTATGGCAGTTTTGTTACAACTAGATTCATAGCTACCTGTGCAATCGGTGCCTATCAACACTAAGGTTGTTATTTCGAATCCCGCTCAGGCGAGGTGTACTCGATACAACATTATGTGATAAAGTTTGTCAATGACTTGCGACAGATCGGTGGTTTTCTCCTGGTACTCCGGTTTTCTCCGGGTACTCCGGTTTCCTCCACCAATAAAACTGACCGTCCCCATATAACTGAAATACTTTTGAAAATGGCGTTAAACACCAACATCCGTCCATCAATCCAAACCCACAAATTGTATTGTGGTATATAAGACCGTATTCTATAAAGATTACTTGAATATCATCTGAGTCCACATTGTTTTGCTTTGATTCGTTTCGGTCTTTTTTTCTTTTTCTTTTGGTTTTGGTTTTTTATTTTCTTTTCATTTCTTTTCTTTTTTTTTTCTTTTTTGAAAAAGAAAAACGTCTCTTTACTTTGACAGTATACCTTGTTTGGGGTAAAATGTAGGCGATTTGATTTTAAATGACGCATTTTGATTATAAAAAGAAAGTGATTCTGTTCTATAAACGATTTGATCGTTGTTATCTAGTTTATACCAGATTGGGATTCTTTGATTAAAAAAGTTGATATTTTGTGTTTGTCTTACTGGCTTAGATATTAGCCACGCGTGTTGACCTTTACCCTACTTCTGTAATGGTGCTGATTAAATCATTATAATCAGCTATTAATAGACAATATGTATGGATTAATACCGAATAATATTAATAATAACCAGACGAATTCAAAAGTACTTTGTTAAAATAAATGTTATAGAATACCAAAGTGGCAATCAAAAATGAACAATCCAGAGAAACTGACAACATAGTGGTACACAAGACGAAGACAAACAAAACAAAAACACAACACAATATGCTTTGAAACCAATATGCGCAAACAAACACAAATAACGTAAATAAGACATTAGCTCTCCAACAAACAACTGGAGGCAAAGACGAACCAAACATCGTTTTAATGCGGAAATCGCAACGGACATCACAACACAGAACTCAGAACGTAAAGACACATAATAGGACAACACAAAAAACTAAAACATATTTTATTAAGTAATTCAACATAAAATAACAATATTGGACTGTATAATGATACATGATACGATATTATTAATATAATGGGAAAGAAGTTTCTTAAATTTGAATACCTATATTTCTATAGTATCTGTTAAAAAGACACGTTATAGCTGAAATACTGCTAAGGTTGGCGCTTAACACTAATCACCTAACCAATCTGTTAAAAAGGGGAGATAATTATATTAAAATAACTTGCAAAACACTTTAAATCATATTTTTGAAGTAAAGACAATGAGTTGTATAATGCCACGTGGACAATGCTTGAACTCTACATCATGGTGAGTTTTTAAGCTAATGAGACGATAAGGATGTGCAATTTGTACCAAACTAGTTAAAAATGGGTATTGGGTTCTCTTTTTTGGGGAGGGGGGAGGGGCGTATTCATCTAGCAACATCCTGTATGTGGTCAGTTAATGTAGCATTTCACTCATTTTAGTTGTTTGATCGATTGTAAATATGATTCATGACTGGCGTGTGACTCGATACTGAATGTCATTAGATGTAAATATAGAATGCCAAACAATACAATCTCCACAAGAAAAAGAAAAAAAGGACAAACAATGATCTACAAAACACTACATAAAAAACTATAGGTTGAACAACACGGGCCCCACTAAAAACCAGAGTCAACATAGACTTCGGTTTAAAAATTGTGTTAATATGGCACATGTTCTACATAATCATTGACTGTGTTTGCACATTTTTCTAAATTTAGTCCTCAATATCTTTCTACTGATAAGGGATACTGGATGGGATTATTTATATATAAAGTTTGGTGCAATAACCATAAGAACGTCATTTAACGCCAATCAACAGTCATGCTGGTGTCGTATGGTGATTTTTGCTTTATTATATCTTGAAGACAAATTCTATACATTTGAGTAAATGGCTGAGGGAATATATGAATAGCAAATAAAATTTAAAAAACCAAATAGTTATTACACCATTGTCAACAACACACTGACATTAATATTGAAAGTGGTCCACAGTGAATACAAAAATATTTCGCTATTCAAATCTGATGTACTGTATTACAGTTGAACATATTTGTGCAGGCTTAATAACAAGCAGTCCACATGTTATGTCTTTTTTTAAACTCATTTAAAAGAACAAACAAATAAAATAAAATAAATAATAAACATCGTTTCATGTATTAGTGTTTCTAATAAAGGATTTATCTTTTCAAAATCGAAATAAAAATCGCAAAATAATGGTGTAAATCGTGATTTATTCCCCCACAGAAAATGGTTTCGTAATACTTATATCAAGCATTCTCCCGTTAGTGTAGAGTAATGCAATCGTGGCTTCTATTTATAATTCTAACATGACCCCCTTCTTTCGCTTTGTTAACAATCGGGAAAGTTATCCATTCGGTATAATCTCATTAGCACATGCGCCGGTGAATGTGACCGACTTTTCCATTTACAGCATAAATTGTAACCCGAATAATGCCGATAGAGGGCGCAGTATTATTCGAGTTACATAAATTGTGTGCGACATTTTCCGCAAGCGTAAATATAAATTACCGTCTACCAATCAAAGTATACTACCGTATTTGTACTCTTAGACATATCAGAATTGAAATAAATCATGGAAACCCGAATGTGTTTTGAGTTTTAACATGGATTGGCGGATATTAGTAAATTTTATCCCTCGCTTCTGGCTCGGGATAAAATACTAATATCCGCCAATCCATGTTAAAACACCCATCACATTCTGGCTTCCATGATTTATTTCTTAATCAGTTTCAGACTAATGTTTATTTAAGGATTGATCGCAATTTTTGTTCGGTTCATGAAGAAATAACCTCAATCAGGGTTACGCAAAGGTGTGTACAACCTGATTGAGGTTATTTCGAATGAACCGAACAAATAATTTCGATCAATCCTTATAAATTAATTCCAGCTTATTATGTTATTATATTAAAAAATATATTTATGTTTTCAAAATAATGTAAATAATCGGAAATAAATTTAAATAACCCCAAAGGTGTCTCATTTAAAGAAAATCATCTGATGACAACGGCACGCGACGCCTCGAGAACGACGTCTATTTTTCGATTCCGTATATTGACTAATAACCTCAACTTTTTAAACCAATCAAAACACGTATAAAATGACATGTGACTCTAAAATTAATGTATTTTAGATTGTACTGAGCAGTATGTTCACAGGAAATTTGACTATAAATTATCAAGAAAATCTTATGTTTACTTTGGACTTTCATATTTAACGGATTCTGATTTCCCCTTTGGCAGCTTCAAACTCTTCTTAACCATTACACCATAAGGGAATTGAGAGATGTGATTTAGAGAGTATATAAATTAAAAAGAAAACGTTTTGTTGAACTAGATAAATTGTTTTAATATGAGTTCATATTATTGTAGTGTCATCATATGATTGACCATAGCAGCGGATATGACATCATGGTTAACAAACTACCCCATAATTAGCTAAAATTACTTAATAATATATGCAATGCAAAAATATACATACATCAATCACTACGTCATATCACCTACTTATCCTACAAGCCATCAACTCTGATCAACTTGACTGATTGTGTCGAGTGAGCAGTATATTGACTTTTGTCGATGTTAAGGTGGTACCTAACATTACAGGGAGATAACTCTTTAAAATCAGTTGAACGTTTTGATCATATGATGTTTGTATGCAGATTTCAAGCATCTCGGTGATCAAAACCACGGAGAGAAAAGCTGCTATGTGGCTAGTGAATTTATAGCTCTGAGTCTGTTGGTTGGAATTTGTTAAAATTTTGATATTTATTACAGTGGATATATTCAAACACTGCCAAAAAAAATAAGAAAATTAAACGAGCAGATCAAATTTTACCCGAAGTGTATGGTACCACCTTAAATTGGTATTGTATGTTTTGTTACGATAAGAAGACAGATCAAACAACATTTTTTTTCTATCGTTTGGTACTTACGTCATCACGACAGAACAACAATGGCGTGATCAATCTCATTTGTCAATTTGTAATCAAATACCAACAAAACTAAATGGCACAAAGAAACTACCATATCAAAGAGTGTCTTAATACAATCAATATGTAGTGTTGTTACGTCATCATTTAAAATAGATCTGAAAAGGTCTTCTCTACTGGGACATAAGTTGAAAAGGTCTTCTCCACTGAGAACACACATTGTCAATATATGAACCTATAATAGTTAACAATAGACATGTCTAAGTGATTTGAAAAATTTCCCTGTGATGTTTGACAAACAACTGATCTACAAATAGACCCTATAGTGACAGATAATTACAGCGACATTAGAATCAATGTTACAACAAGAGATTCGGTGTTTCCAATCACGTGATCAAAGTATAAAGCCATATAAGGTTATAATTGTTATACAACACATTAGGTTCTTATATCAAATGATATAATAATTAAAAAGAACAACAAGATATATGATTGATTGATTGTTCATTGTCTAATGCGCATCGGATAATATTTTATGTTTTATGTATATCCAGGACAAGAACAAATTAAACAATATTATAAAACTCTTAAGAAATGAAAGAGGAATGGGACTGAGACAACGACTTTTGACTGCCACAAAAAAAAATATGGAGAGTTTGATGGAGAAGAAATATGCTCGCCTCGAGTGTTGTAGATCATGGGTTCGAGCCCCGATCGAGTCAAACCAAAGACTATAAAATTTGTGTTTGTTACTTCTCCGCTAAGCACGCAGCATTAAGAGTAACTTGAGCAAAGATTGGTTAGCTCGAAATCAGGCTAATATGTCCGAGTGGGGCGACATGTCTATCCGTGGACTGTGAGCTAGCACCATGAAAAGCCAATCAAGCGTGTTGGTCTAGTACAAAGCGGACCTCATCATCATCTCATTGACAATTAACTTGTTCTCACCATGATATGGCTAAAAAATGCTGAGTTCGGTAAAATTACATGCCACTACATTACCTCCAAACGAGAGAGCTTTAATTACTAAATTAAGGTGTTGTAATTTAAAAATACCTGTAGAAACAGGTAGATGGGTAAATATCCCGAGAGAAGAAAGAATATGTCACTTGTGTCACAATGATATTAGATCCGAGTATCATTATATTTTTGAATATTATACTTTACGTTTTTATTTTCCATATTTGTTTTTGTTAGCGCAGCCGGTCAATATTTTCGTATATGGACCGGTCAATATTTTAGCATATGGACCGGGCCCGATCAATATAATGTTTTCTTCCAGATTTTGTCCGAACTCGTTTTTTGTCTTAGATATACAATAATAGAAACATGTCGTCTGACAGATTTGCATGTATTGAGTATAATATAACAAATAGTTCATGGCACTTCGGGTCAAATGGCAGTTTATGGACCAGTCTGTCACCCACAAAATAGTATATGGACCTCAGCTTCGCTTCGGTCCATATAATATTTTGTGGGTGACATCCCGGTCCATAAACTGCCATATGGCCCTTAGTGCCATGAGCTATTTGTTAAATGTTCATTTCCTAATGTTATAGATATAAGAAAAAAACATATACCTAGTTATTATACTAGATATCCAAATTTCCAAAAAATGATAGGACTTTTATCACTTTGTAATGTTCCAGTTTTGAAAAATTTATCATTGTTTATTAGTAAACTTAGAANTTATGGACCAGTCTGTCACCCACAAAATAGTATATGGACCTCAGCTTCGCTTCGGTCCATATAATATTTTGTGGGTGACATCCCGGTCCATAAACTGCCATATGGCCCTTACTGCCATGAACTATTTGTTAAATGTTCATTTCCTAATGTTATAGATATAAGAAAAAAACCTATACCTAGTTATTATACTAGATATCCAAATTTCCAAAAAATGATAGGACTTTTATCACTTTGTAATGTTCCAGTTTTGAAAAATTTATCATTGTTTATTAGTAAACTTAGAAAATATTTAGAAAATATTTATAAATCCAGTGATATTGTGTTTGATTGCCTGTTAGTCACATCCATCATTGTATTTTTGTATTATATGTTATTGTTTGTATTCCTCTTGTTACACATGTATTGTGTCAGAGAGTATAATAAAAAGTTTGAAAGTTTATTCTTTTGTGGCAGATGCAATTCGTCTACTCTCTATCGAAATATTCAAATAGATCTTTAACGTGCAGGGAGTGTAACAATATTTAAGCACATGGCCCATAGTCCACGTACTCACCATTAAAGACCCTATTTTGAATGTAGGATGAAGAACAGCAATAAACGGGTTATTCCTGTGTTTTAACGTTTATTGTCCATCGAAAATGAGAGAAATACACGTTCACACTCAGACCTTTTCAATAACTTTTCTCAGTTTGTCCATCGATCAAGTTGTATGAATCTGTGCTAACCACTTGGTTTTGTTGGTACAAGATGCCAAAACGATATATAAACTTAATACACAATTATGGTATCGTTTTTCTGTCGTGATGACGTTAGTACCGAATGGTAGAATAAAAACATTCAAGAGAAACACTTTTGAGAATTAACCGACGGTGTGGTATTGTTTTTTTTTTTCTTTTTTTTTATCGCTTTATTTGCATTTTTACTTGTCCCTCCGACAAGAAATCTCAATTTTTACTTTTGAAAGTCAATTTAGACTTGTAGGGACAAGCCTTAATACAGAGAACCCAGAAACCATACTATCTATAATATATACCATAAAACTTCTTTGTTTTAACTGATTACATATATAGTAAGCAACTCTCGTGATTGAGACATTTTTCCATTGACAATTTAACCATTGTAGAGATATTAAATATTCCTAATTGCTCAAGGTGGCCATTATTTGTTAAGTCTTAATCGACAGACCCGAAGGACATATATTTAGTATTTAGTTTATTTTCTGCTGCAGTGTTCAATCCCTTGGAAAGGGTAGCTTGGATTATGAGTTATGGTGTTTAACGTCACTTTCAACAATATTTCAGTTATATCGGTGCGGTCAGTTTTATTGGTGGAGGAAACCGGAGTACCCGGAGAAAACTACTGACCTGCCGCATGTCACTGACAAACTTTATCACATAATGTTGCATCTAGTACACATCGCCTGAGCCGGATTCGAACACACAACGTTTGTGGTGATATGTACTGATTGCATAAGTAGTTGTAAATCCAACCACCATACAATCACGACCACAACGGTCCCGAAAGGGTAGCTTGGAGTTAAGAGGACGTAAGTAATTAAGCACATTCTCATGCTTAGATAATGCCACGCCCCTTTGCTGGAAAATACTGATTGTTGCTGGGTTTCTATTAACCAATACACTGATATTGTTCTACTGGTTATAAATCTAGGTTCAGTGTATACACTTACTGTCTTGTTTTGTCAGAAATCCCCTTACCTTTTAGAGCATATAACATTGTCTCTTATTGGAATAACCGACAAAAATATATAAACAGTAATGTATCCATCCAATGATATAGAACGCATTCGGTTTTTACAAGTGCTCTGTCAAGGACAATTGCATAATATTTGCTGGGTGAGCTTGATAAAGTGAGTGAGTGATTGTTGTTTAACACCAAACGAGTAAATTTTCAACTATATCATGGCAAGAACAAGTTACATGTTGATAGAATGATGATGTTCGCTTTGTACTAGATCAACACGCTGAGTTGGATTTTTATTATACTAGCTCCCTGAAACAACATCCACGGGTATACATGTCGCACCACTCGGATATATTATTCTGATCCCGAGCCAACCAGATTGGGTCGCCAAGTGAAACTGCATTTTCGACCATAACATCCTCAATTGACGCCAGCAACTATTCAAATAAACAGTTATTTCTTTTATTGGGTTGTTATTGCAAGTTATGAAAAAATGTTATGCATCGTCAATTTCTTCCCATGTTGTACATAATCTTCGTTCTCTTTGTATGTTTTCATATCAGTCAATTTAAATTTCTAACGAGTGATATTCACTTAAAGGCATGCATCCATCCGACAAACGTTTTCTTCCTATGATATAAGTTTGCTATTGAGACACTAATAATGTGACACAGTGTATCTATCGTATGTTGTTTTGATAGTACACCATGACCAACCATTTAGAAAATTAAATTTCCTTCATCAGGTTAGCACGTCATATTTCTACCTCTTGGCAAAACTGGTAATTTCCACTGAGTATGATAGATTGAAAAGGTAAGAAATTAAAATTTCCTAATGTAAAAGAATATGCATGTTTGAAACAAAATCTGGTGCTCTTATGTGTGTTTTAATGACATGTGCAAGGGAAGGAATTAGTGCTAAAATGGCAACGCTATGTTATATTTCTTAATACATATTTAATATCAATTTTTATTTATCTCATTCAATATGCTTTTTGAATAACCATTGCTGTGGGAAATTTGTGAACTTCCGGACCTTCAAACTAATAAATGTATTGTTCTTCCCATCTTTTCCAAATTCACATAGGGGACCGGGTGGCTCAATGAGTTAGGTCGCTCATACAAGCCTATCACCAGTACGGCGTGGGTTCGCGCCCGGCTTTGTAAATTACAAAAAGGGTGCACTCAACTCGCAGCCGCAAGTGATAAAGTTTACCAGTTGCTTACCCATGGTCGGTGGTTCTCTCCGGCTTCCTCCACCACTAAAACTGGTCGCCATGATATAGCTGAAATATTGTTGAAAGTGGCGTTAAACACCAAAAATCAAATTAATTCACATAATGTACACAATAATTTTCCCTATAATAAGGGAACCGTGGCCCAGATACAAATGAGTAGGAAAATAACTGACTTGTAATAAGCAAGTCGGATTTAAAGCACTTTATAATAAGCAAGTCGGATTTAAAGCACTTGTAATAAGCAAGTAATTTAGTAGTTTGCTGATTGGTTGCGTCCGTC
>MJUT01035288.1:239204-259792 GCA_002080005.1 Gigantidas platifrons
ATAATGAGTGACTTTGTCCATTACCCAGGTTATGGTGTTTATCGCCACTTTCAACATTTTTTCGGTGATATGGTGGCTTTCTGTTTTATCATTACAATATATTTCAAATTTGGTTTCATTCTGATAAATAATAACATTTGATCGGCACATACCGTTCACACTTATTACCTAATAACCAGGACCAATATTAATTTGATCTTTGAACTTTGCAAATTGATAACTGGTAAACAAATAGGGACCCATCAGCTTCCCAAAACGCAAATATTTATTTCCCCCATAATTTCTCCAATTTTTTCCATTTTTGTCGATTTCCCAACTTCTTGAATTATTTTATTTTTCTACTATTAGTTATTTAGATTGTTGGGAGAAAATAAATAATTTATTTACTGATGGAAATCGAGAGAAAATCATATCGAGTCGGCTTTTTATTTTTGTAGCTTTAGTATGGATAAGAAGTGCCAAACGAACGTCGGAAGTATGTAAATATTACACAAACAGGTACATGTTTTGAGATTTAAAATTTGTTTTTCTTTCTTTCTTTTAAAGAACTGGCGACCGTTTCACTAAAGGTCGTAAGTCGGAAACGTCAACAGACGTAAATGCACTCTTAAGAGCTATCACCGATACGATCCGAGTTGTCTTAACATACGGGCCAACTAGTCCTCGCTTACGGGCCGACATGTCTCGGTCCAAGTTGTCCGCGGGCCAAGTTGTCTGGCATCCATGCTTAGCCGAGAAATATAAAGACAAATTGTATAATGTTTGCTGTGATCCGACCAGAGATCTGACTCACGAATATCTATCCCGTAATTTAATTGACAATAGCTTTGAATTCAATTACAATTTGTACTTATCTACCAATCAATACAATTAGCTTCTTGGTAAACAAGATTCAAGATTTTATTAACAAGGCTCAGGCACAGTGTGCAACATGAGCATACAGTTATTATAACATAAATACATACATATGAAATAAGACAAAAACACAACAAGAACATTAACATTGGAGAAAAAAAAAAATTGAATAGAAGTGATCACCTTAGTATCTAATGTACTAGAATAATTTACTGATTCCTTTCAAAAATAAGGCTACACTTTTCAATAATTGAGAATTACATAAAGAGAAGATACCAGCCATTTTAGCTACACTACTATTTTGTACATAATATTTTGGAATATATTTGGATCTTAAACTTAAACACATGTGCGTACTTGACAAATTAACATAACAAATAATAAGACAAGCTTAAAATAGAACCAATTAATATGTTCCTTTTAAACCATATAGTCGTGTATATAACGGGATATAAATAATTGTTCATACAAAAGACAAGGTATTTTATTTAAACCTAATAAATAATCAAAGTAAATCGAGATCAAATACAAAGAACAGGATGTCTGTGTAATTTCTGTGGTCTTTTTTCATTGTACATATCCCAGATGTATTGCTGATGTCTTAAGATAAAAAGGTCAAAACTTTGCAAAGCACATTCTTAAGTACCATAAATTAAGGCTAAATTATGACAATGCCGTCTTTTGAGGTATAATTCGTAATTGGATAAATATTTCACCGCATGCCAACATTTTAATTATCTTATGACAATGCCGTCTTTTGAGGTATAATTCGTAATTGGATAAATATTTCACCGCATGCCAACATTTTAATTATCTTTCTTTATGATGGTTTCTTTTTAAAACATTAATATTATAAAAATTAAAAGACGCTTCTTTCTTAATTAGAGTTTATTCTTTTTTGATGAATAACAATAAAGCACGGAGCCCGTTAACTGACATGATAAATATGTTTATGACGTTACACGAAATAGTATTTGGCATAAACTAAATTAAAAAAAATATTTATAAACGAAATAAAAAAAATTCTCATGTCAGAAAACGGGCTCCGTAAACTATTTCGCATAAACGAAATTAAAATTATCATGTCAGTTACTGGGCTCCACAATAAAGCAACATATTAATATGCATTTAGCTTTTCTTTTTTTTTTCTTTTTTTTTTCAGATGAGTGCGTTTTCATCGCATATTTGTGTATACATGTAAACAAAGTAATATAATGTGTAGTTGTTGTGTATGAACTGACGGAAACGGCCTTGTAGGCTTTTATTCAGTACAGAAACTTTTTAAATTATGTTTTTTTGTTTCCAATCGATAATTTGAGTGCGCAGGTGCTAAACGTAGATATATACCGACATATAGTATACTGGTTGACGCACAAGCACTCGACGTTCAATGAATAAAATGTAGGGTCAATATGGAAAAAAAATAGTGTCACTGTTATATAATATTATAATTTATAGAACAGTGACACTATTTTTTTCCATATTGACCCTACATTTTATTCATTGAACGTCGAGTGCCTGTGGTTGACGATATATAGGCCGTCATATTAGAATATTCAATTATTCTTAATTATATGAGTGTCTGGATTACTGTTCAAACTGTGTCTGAAGGGCTCTCAGAGGAAGTATCTTCTTCACGTTTTGAAAATTGTGTTTGTTAAAAATGTCCATAAAAAAATCAAGTATTTTAGGAAGCAAATTTGATGCCAGGAGATGGCTAGAATGCAGGATTTTGCACCATTTATCCCAGAGCCTCTGGGGGCCCCAGACCCCCTGCCGTAAATACCACCTCGCTGAGCGAGGTGGGAGATTGGCTTTGCCAGTCTATTCATTCTCCTATAACTTTTATTTTTTCTCCTACAACTCAAAAAATTAATGACATCCCTGATATTGATGTTTCAGTAAAGATATTTTGTTGTCTCACATGTTATAAGAGTTTTAACTCATTTTGTATGTCAGATACAGGAGAGGAAGTTATGTTTCAATCTTTTCAGTACATAAATACATGTTTACATAGGTATAATTTTTATGATTCTGTTTCACAGGATAATGTAGACCTTTGAATGAATTCTTTATTTGCAAAAGGCACATAGATGCTATAGCAACANAAAAAAAAAGAAAGGGATAACAGAGAACAATATGACAAAGTTAATTGTATATAATATAAGATATAATTTCTAATCTTAATTTCCAATCTGAATTCAAAGATCAATAAAACCTAGGTTACATTACAGCTAGATCTTTTACATTTGACACCATTTTTTTAACCTTTATTTGTCTCAATATAAGCAAGAGCTTATATATTTCATATATTATTGGAGGTTTTACAGATAAAATATGATACCAATATTTCAAAATTATATGGTGTTTATACATACAGAGGAAAATGACCAAGTTCACCATATAAAAAAAGGCAAAGGAAATAAGTGAATTTATTGCAGAATTATTTTTTGAATGGAAAGGTTATTTTGTTTCCATTCTGCCTTTGATTTTAAATCTATGTCATTCTGTCTTTGTTTTAAAATCTGTGTGTGAATGCTTGTGATTCTGTCTTTGTTTTAAGATTTCTGTGTGAATGCTTTTTACGAGTAATTCTGTCTTTGTTTTAAAATATTTGCGAATGAATGGTATCTATTCTTTGTGTGTTTTAAAATATGTGTGTATGAATGGTAGTCATTCTGTCTAGTGGTTATTTGTAAGTTCATGTCACTCTGGTTATGCATTCCCTTATTTAAGTAATAGTTATACACTGAGGTATAGGTGTTTCTAATCCCGAAACACCGTATACCGAAGTGTATAACTAACTTACTCCCCAGTTATTCTAAATACACGAAATATTCATTACAAAATGTCATCAAAAACAAAAACAATAAACACAGAAACATTAAATTTCATAAATCGATACATTTTTGTGGTTTCCCCATTGGGTACCTCTTCTATAAAGAAAGATTGAACGACTGAGTTGTATTAAGGATTAAACAGTTTGATTGGTTAATAATGAGAGATGTTATTCAATATTTACCTATATTCATTTGATCTTCAGGAATGATAGACATTATATTAAACTGAACTTTTTGTAGAAAATGAATATTAACCATATTGTCACAAATATTACGCAGAACTGCTAAATAAAGTAAGTAAGAATATATGGAATATGACAAAGTATTTTTCTACCAATAAACTGTTCAGTTTTACGTGCGCATTTAACAGGTCAATGTTTTTTTATTTTGTTTTTTTTTTAAAGGCTTGGATCCAGACAATTTAAAAAGGGGTTTCAGAATAAAAAAAACAGGTAATAATAGTCTCATTTTCGATGATTTTAATAAATTTTCCGAAAAAATGGGGAGCCCCCCCCCTCTCCTAGATCTACCAATGATAAACTTTTGAAAGGGTGCCAACATATAATGTATTTTCTTTTTACATTTGCTTTCCCGACCAAGTTTTTTCCCCGATTATTTATTATTATTTAGTTTTTTTTAACGATTGCTTGAATTTTTTACAGACTATACTTCATTAACAAGATCTTTTATATGTTTTCTTTTTCAGTTTTTCAATATCCAGTTTTCGTGTTATCTTCAGCTGAGTGGTAATTAATTACTTCATTGTTGTAGAAACAATAGGCCGTGCTCACAGGGTGTGAAGACAAGGGTTTCCAGAAATCCCTGTCGTAACACCCTGTGACCACAGGCTATTGTTCTTATAACAATAAAGTAATTAATAGAAAGGCAGTTTCAGAGATAGAAAGCATATGGTTTAACAATAGACCTGGGGTGTAATATATAATTAGCTTCCCCTCCTAGATCTACCAATGATAAACTTTTGAAAGGGTGCCAACATATAATGTATTTTCTTTTTACATTTGCTTTCCCGACCAAGTTTTTTCCCCGATTATTTATTATTATTTAGTTTTTTTTTTTTTTTAACGATTGCTTGGATTTTTTACAGACTATACTTCATTAACAAGATCTTTTATATGTTTTCCTTTTCAGTTTTTCAATATCCAGTTTTCGTTTTATCTTCAGCTGAGTGGTAATTAATTACTTCATTGTTGAAGGCACAATAGGCCGTGCTCACAGGGTGTGAAGACAGGGGTTTCCAGAAATCCCTGTCGTCACACCCTGTGAACATAGGCTATTGTTCTTATAACAATAAAGTAATTCATAGAAAGGCAGTTTCAGAGATAGAAAGCATATGGTTTAACAATAGACCTGTAGCTCTTTTCACAAAAACTCGTAACTATAGTCCTAACTTTTTCACTTAAGATTATCTTACGACAATTCCTAAGTCCTTTTCACAAACATTATCTTACGACAAATTTTAATCTTACGACTAAAATTACACTTACGATTAGGTGTACTCGATACAACATTATGTGATAAAGTTTGTCAGTGATTTGTGACAGGTCATTGGTTTTCTCCGAGTACTCCAGTTTTCTCCACCAATAAAACTGACCGATCTATTGCTGAAAGGGACATTAAACACCATAAACCATCTTTCTTAGCAACCTAGTTTCATTTCCATAGCACAACAAAGCATTATTTTAAAAATAAAATTATTCTATAAAATATCCCCGGCACTGATTTATGAGCAGTTTTTTTATGCNAACGTATTTATAGTCTGGTAATAACTATTATCGCTATTTTGCTGTATTTTCCTTTGATCTTGCTATCTGAGAATTTCCCATCTCACGCTAGTAGAGTGAGATGGAAAATTATCGCCAGTAACTAAGCGTTGTCAAGGACGCACGTAGTATTATCGCTGTTTTCTAATAGGGTAAATCCGGGTATTCCCGGACACGGGTCAATTCCGGACTTGACTACAGAATCTCACATTCTATTTATAATATCTCGTACTCTTGTTGTCGTATGTTACTAAATAAAACACTTTTTGTATCTTCTCTTGTTTTATTCTTTACCAATTACATTGACTATGAAAATAAATATATTCCGAATGAATGTGAGTGACGTCAAAAATTGGACTTTGGACTCTTCTTCTCCATAGTTTTCACAGCGGGAAATTTTGAAAAACTGGTTCAGCTAGCACCCTGAAGTTTAAACCACACAATCTGAGTAAGTATATCGTTTTTATTAAGTGTAACCTGATTTTCCTAACAACACACTGTTGTTTTAATTGTAACTATTGTATTTTTGTAAAAATATTTGGTAATTTTTATGAAAATCAGTTTTTATATTTGTCCGGATTTCCCCCATCGCATTTTGTTAATGTGGGGTAATTCAGGACAGCTTCTATAATTCTATAAAATTTGGTGTCTCGGATGCAACGATTAATCGTCATATGATATAACTTAAAATCTTTGACTATTTACACTATTGTACACATTCTGTCTACGCATTCATCATCACCAGAAACATTTTTATGTCACTGTCATCACTAAATAAAAATACGACAGTAGAATAGCGAAGTCCGTCGAACAGCCATACTGTCTTGGCAAAAATGTAACACATTCTTTATACTCATCTACACATGGTGATACCCCTTTCAGGCTGTCGGTCCATTTTCCGCCCGGACTGTCCGTTTTCCTACTGATAACTTCTGCACGAAATCAGATCTTCTTCAAGCTAGTATACTTTTTCGGAATTTCCAATGCTCGGACTGACTTCTATTTTCAGTTCAGAGGTAGATCTATATGTTCTATTAGACATATTGATTACACAGGGGCCGGTAACATACGATGTTTTGATTCACCGGGCCCCGAGTATCTATATAAAAAGGACTTTTTCATATCGATACTCGGGGCCCGGTCAATCAAAACATCGTATGTTACCGGCCCCTGTGATTGATTAGGTCTACTTCATCATAGTTTGGCGGCTTTCTGATTTTATCATAATATGGATGTTCCAATTTGGCGGGGTATTACTTAATATCATTGTAGACCAATACTTTGGCAAAAAATAAGATACTGAAATTGTGAACAATAAGTGAACAAAAAATGTCGTTTCGTTTATATTAAGAGGTTGTATATATTTTGTAGAAATGTCGAAGAAAAGTACCATTACTGAACAAATTTTGTTAAGAGAGATAAATGGAGATTTTGGTGCCTTGAAATACATTGCCTGTCAAAAACTGTACAATTTGTATATGAAAGAGTGGTATTTTGAAAGCAATTATCTGCCACATCTATACATTAAACTTTTTAAGACGCAGAGCGTCAAAGTTCCGAAGTAGCGTCTTGGGCCATCCAAATTATTGAAAATCAATACGCCAATGAAATAAACAGCATAGTATTTGTAGCGGTCAGAATTGCTGACATGTTCGAGAACGGTATCATTAGAGACCTCGTCGACAAAGTGAAAGATGATTCTAATTAATAATTAAATGATTGCGATAAAATGTGAAGAACAAGATTAATAAATAGTATGCAAACGTTTAGTGTATATGCAAGAATAATTTAGATATGGAGTAAATGAACCGATGAGACAAAATCCCAATTAATACATGGTAAACAAAGAGATGGAACAACGCTTTTATTGTTGTTCCTTATCTTGAAGTCACCATGAGGCCCTCAAAAACAAGCAACCTCCCACACCTCACAGCAAGTCCAGGACGGCCCCCAGCATTATCACAAAAACCGTATTGCATTAATAAAATCCCTCATTAATTTCCGATCTACAGTATATGGAATCGTGTCATTTACCAAAAATTAATTTATGTTTATAGAATGCCAAGAAAATACATAAGAAAAAAGAAGAAGTCATATGACATTTCTGTGTTAATGAATGCTGTGGATGCTGTCAAAAGTGGCCATCTTTCAATTAGGAAAGCGGCAATTGAATTTGATGTTCCTAAAACAACTCTGCATGACACTCTTAAGAAGAAATATCAAGATGCTGGTATGCCAGGTCGGAAGCCAGCACTCCCAGTAAATATCGAAAATCGAATTGCCAATGCCTTAAAGGAAGCGTCGAGACAAGGAATGGGTGTGTCAAGACTGCAGCTGATGATGAGAGTAGGGGACCTAACACAGAAAATGAAGCTGTCCGTTGCTGCTTTCAATGATAAATCTCCAGGAAAAGACCGGTTTGATGGCTTCATGAAAAGACATCTGGATCTTTCGATTCGAAAACCAGAGAAGCTAAGAAGAAATCCGTTGTTGGCAGAACATCAACGAGCAGTAGTAATATCACAATAATGGCCTGTGTAAATGCTGCTGGTCGAACCATGCCACCTCTCTTCGTTGTTAAAGGGAAAACCTCTAAATTTGTGTATGGATTTAACACCTCAGCTGCGCCGGTTGGTACGAAGTGGTTTATGCAAAAGAACGGTTGGATGACCGACAGTATAGGAGAAAGGTGGTTTGAAGAAGTATTCCTTGCTCAATGTGGGGACCAACGACCACAACTTCTCCTTCTGGATGGTCATTCTTCGCACGAAAGTCTTGCCATCTTAGAATTGGCCATTCAGCATGATATTCATATATTATGTATTCCACCGCATACGACACATGCTCTCCAGCCCCTGGATAGATCTGTGTTCGGGCCACTTAATAAGGCATTCAACACTGTTTGTTCAGAGTTTCCCGCTGAAAATACCGTGCATTCTGTAAACAAATGGTCTTTTCCTGGTTTGTTGTCGTCCTCTTGGGATATCGCCTTTACAAAAAGCAATATACAGAGCGGATTTCGTGCTTGTGGAATATACCCTTTCAATCCTAGAGCAGTAGATCAGGGTATGTTGTTACCATCAAAACCATCCGATTCAGCTCTTGTGCCTTCTACTGAGAATGAATCTCCGTTAACACCCGTCGCCTCTGCACCTACAATCAATGATGACGTTGCAATTGCCGCGGCTGGTCTGGTCTTGCTATCAAGTTCTGTAAACCCTACAGGCTATACTAGCAGTTCATCATCGTCCAGCTCTCTAGTAGCTGATGTTCCTCCATCTCCATCTTTTGCTGTTCTTCCGATAGAGCAATGTACGGCTACACCTGGTGTATTTACGTTAATAACACCTTCTCCACCAGTTATCGAGGACCCAGAGCTTCTACTCCAACTAATTCAGTCCGGTGAGATTGACATTTTTACCCCAGACCAGAACGGTGTAGTAGAGCTAGAAAATATCAGTAATGATGTGTGGGACTATACAATACGTGATATGTTTCTGCCAACTAAAGCTTCAAGTGACAAAATGACTTCGTCGTCTAGGTGCTGGAAGAAAAATACTTCACATCGTCTACTGACATCAACAGATGTGTTGAAAGAAAAACAAGAAAGCATTGAGAAAAAAGAAACGGCAGAACTAAAGAAGAAAGAGCGGCAGGAAAAACTGAAAGCTAGGTGTACAAAAGTACAAAAGGTTTGAGCTCTTTGGTGTGTTAAATTATTATAATGAGTTTATTTGTTGTGACATTGGGTTTGACATGTTTATGAAATTTATTGCTGTAAACAGCTTCCAAGATCGTTACTTCAAATGAATTATAGTCTAAGTTAAGTGTCACTTCATCTTGCATCTTCACTTTTTCCCTCCGTTCCAGTTAGTAAATATCTCCCAATTCTTGTCTATTCGTGTTTATGGGTAAATGTCAAAGACTATAAACGTCCCAAGAAACATCGGCAAATGAATACCATTTTATTGTTATATAATACACAGACATGCAAGTTTAATTTTTCAATTAAAATGCCTGGTATAATAATCCTTCTCTGGTTGTCTCCTTGCAAAATATGTAACTATCTTTTGTACTGATATGTCTCTGTCAATGTACAAAATGTACATTATAAAGCAAAATAATTAAGTGAACCTTGAACCATGGTAGAACACAAGTATGTCTTTAGAAGTCGAAGAGTACTTGTATTTCTTTCACATTCACAACTAGTGACGGGAAATACAGCCGAAATGCACAAAATATATGCGACGTTACAGAAGAATAGTTTGTCACAATCCTAAAAGGGTGGTAGTTGTGATGTCCTCGTTCACTTGATTGTCAAAGGTAATATCACTGGGCCAATTCTGCATGCAAAGTATCTTAACATGGTAAGTTGGTTTAAAAAAAGAGAGAAATCGTCTGGCTTTGGTAACATTGTCTTTTCAGATAGAACCAATTGAAGCCCCAGAGAGGACCCAGCAGTTTGTATTGTGCTTAAGGGTCTAAACAATAACAGGGGGAAATCGAATAAGTTTATCACTTTTCTAATATATTTTCATGATTTTTTTTTTTTTTTTTTTATATTTTCATTTAGAGTTTAAAATATGCTATATTCATATATATTCAAAACGAAACGGTAACTAGTGTAAATATTTATTTAAAAAACACAACAACATTTGCCATAAATTTTAATTTTAGATATAAATGTTATTTAAATAAGAATTTCATTCAAAGTGACCGAATTTACAGGTGTAGGTAATTAGGTGCATTCAATCTACGCCAACAATTTGAAAAACAGGTATCTGTATCTGTAGAAAATCATCTTCTGCCAATCTAGGCACACCTCAAAAAGGTAAGCAAATTTTTGGCATAGGTTGAATAGGTTAATTGTTATGTAAACATGACTAGTCATGTTTAATTAGTGTACAACTGGGGGAGATATCAATGTACTCCAAGTCCACAATTAACTTTAGAAGTTGTCTTGTTTTTGTGTGAGTTTTGAGTGAATAAATTAAGTAAGAGGTAAATATTTAAAAGCATATCTTTCGGAAATAACAAAATAAATCAGTATATCAGCACATATATATAAATATCAATCTTTATGAAAATAAATCAGGACATTATGAACACATATATTTTATTATCAAACTTTATGAAAATAAACCAGGACATTATAAGCACATATATTTTAATATCAAATATTATCCCAAATCACATCAATATGAAAATGATTGATGTTATGAATAATTAGGTTGGAGTGAGCAATTAAAATATATTGTCCAAAATTCTGATAATTCTAAATTTATAAATAGTTATTATTCTAAAATTTTGAATTTAGATTTTAAGAAAATTGTTTAATTGCATAAGTATCATATAATATTTTAAATTAAGACTTTTTAAAAGATTGTTTATTTAAAATATTCTAAAAGACTTGATATTTTATTCAACTTGATCTATTTGATAAGATGGTTAAGCCAATTTTACTCTATGGATGTGAGGTGTGGGGTTTCAGTAATAACGATATAATTGAAAAAGGTCCATTTGAAATTCTGTAAATTACTGCTTCATTTAAAATCATCTACACCATCATATATAATATATGGTGAACTTGGGAGATATCCTTTGGAAATAGACATAAAAAGTAGAATTATATCATTCTGGGCTAAATTGCTATCTGGAAAAGAGTTAAAATTGTCAAAAATAATTTATAATTTATGTTATTATATGTCAATCAAAAACGTTGAACATTTTACGTGGCTAGATAATGTTCAAAAAATTCTAAATGAATGTGGCGTCGCATATATTTGGAACACACAAACCTTTGTTGACCCAAACTGGCTTCGACTTATAATTATTTGAAACCTACAAGATCAATTTGAACAATATAGCATTCTTTATTAGATGATGCATCAAAGGCTATAAATTACAGATTGTTTAAAATTATTTTGGCATGGAAATATACTTTGATATTTTAGATAACAAAAATGTTGTAGAGTTATGCAGATTTAGGACAGCAAATAATAAATTACCTATTGAAATTGGAAGATGGAATAACACTAATAGAACTAACAGAATTTGTACGCACTGTAATAAAAATGAACTTGGTGATGAATTTCACTATATTTTAGATTGCCCATTCTTTGAACAAGATCGAAATATCTATATACCAAAGTATTACTACAGTAGACCAAATATTTTAAAATATAAATTACTGTTCTCTTCCAAAAAGAAATCAGAACTGATCAAACTAAGCAAATTCATTAATCACATAAATAAAACTGTATGTACTCCGGCTTAACCTACTGAATTGTTCATCTCTGTATGATTCTTCATTACTTACTTAATATAGCATATTATTGTATATTGTATATATTGTACATATGTATTTCTCAAATTATGATGGTTTATTGAGAATAAAAGATATATACATCACACAGATCGAAATCATTCAATTACGATCGTTCAACAGCCTTGAAAAACGTATGTTCATATACATGTATGTGCTTGACTTATTGGACGGAGGGAGGGGGGTATGAAGCCCCCAAATTCCCCCTTCCATGAAGTCATATTGATTTTGTAAATATCCAAAGATAAATATACGACGTTATTTTACGATTTACATAAATTGTAATAATAAAATTGCAACTGATGTTGATATATACGATACCGACTTTGTCACGTCACGACTCTTTCGGAAGAGCTTTAATTGCAGGTATAATCCGAGAATGGATTATGCCTTTTGTCTCCTCACATTGAAGAGTTCTCAAAAATGGCGATTACCATGATTTGGTGCTATATGCAACTTCAATCATCAAATTCTACATCACGGTAGTCTATTTTAAAATTTTATTAACACAAATGTCTTTTATTTACTGCCATTTAGTTTATCATGCTAACTTTGTAAGACCTTGGCGTTTTCCTTTTATTGAGGCTTGTGCAACCCTGCTTAGTTTAAACAATATTTATTTTTATGAAATTTCAACATACAATTATTCCAATATATATACTTAAACAATGTTCAATGGGATTCAGAAACAAGTTATCAAACTTATGTAAATCTGTCTCCCTAAAAAAACCTGCTTAGTATATGCTTGTAAACTTGTAATGCTTGATAGTCTCTCATGTTCATTCCATCCAATCCATATCCTTTCTTGTTATTTTGTTTTACTGAATAAAGTGTAAAGGCTAAGTTTATTGGTATTTAACTTCACTTTCAACAATAGTCCAGCTACATCGCTACTACCAGCCTTCCAGGGCACCTGAGGTGACTCCCCGTCATTAGTGGGGTTCATGTTACTCGATCTTTAGTCTTATATATATGTTTAGTAGATCATTGTTTGTCCTTCTGTCCTTTTTCTTTTGGCCATTGCGTTGTCTGCAGTTCTTCGAATTTTATTACCCCTTTGGTATCTTTAAACTCTTCTTAGGAGAGAAGTCTGGACATTTATAACGAAATGACCGATGAAACCTCCTTCCATGAGTAGGTGTCTGGAAGCTTTAACATTTGGGGTGGGTATCGGTGCGGTTTGTGCAAGAGAATTGTTATGGCATGGAGTATAAATATTAAAATTAATCAATAATAAATAATTTCAGATATTATTGTAAAATGGTTTTGAAGCTGTTTTTGATATATAGATGTGGATTTCCAGATATCAAAGGGGTAATCAGAATCTGCGGAATATGTCGCACACAATATATGCTGCCAAATTCGAGCAGACGATAATTCATCAACATGTACATTTACGACGGGAAAAACAGTCACATGCATCGGCGCATGTGCTAATGAAATTATACCCTATCGATAAATCGCTCGTTTGTTAACAAAGCGAAAGGTAATGGCAGAGATGAATAATGAATCAGATGTACAAGAAGAGAGTGAAGGTACCAAAGGGAGGTAATCAGAATCTGTAAATCGAAGAAAAACAGACAACACATTGGCCAAATGAAAAAGTACAAAAGGACAAACAACGATCTACAAAACATACACATGAATCTAAAGATCGAGTAACACCCCACTAAAAACCGGGGTGAACTCCGGGAAGGTAAGCAGTTTCTGCTCTACTAGTGGCACCCGTCGAGTTAATCTAGTTACAAACCCGGTGATAGTTTCAACTTTATGATTTAAATGCTTATTTAATAGGGAAACAAAACTTGTTTTAACTATCTCACATTTCAAGTAACCGCCGATGCATATTCTGTCTTTAAAGTAAAACACCACCCGATTGGTCAGCTCTAATTTTATCAAGGTCACCTCAACGTGACCCTTTATGGGATGTTATGTAGATAAAGAAAGAAAAGGAGAAGCATTTGAGGAAGCATAATTGTAGTACACGACATTTTCCAAACATGGGGCGATATAACATTATATGATAAAGTTTGTCAGTGACTTGCGACAGACCGATAGTTTTCTCCGGGTCCTCCTGTTTCTTCCACTATAAAACTGATCGCCACGATATGACTGAAATATTGCTGAAAGTGGCGTTAAACACCATAATCCAACAAACCAAAAATGAGGCATTTTTTAGTGTCTGTGGCCTTATATATGAGCTGTGTATTTGATTCCTCCTGCTCAGCAACTTGGCGGTCCTTTCCGAGGACTTGGCCCCTAAAGTAGAGAAGCTATTTCTATATCTCTTGGTTTCGTCGGTAATCCTAAATTCGTTAGCCTGTCACATATCTTTTTATTTTTCACTCTTCTTTTCAAAGTTGTTTTGTCCTTTTTGTGTTTTTTTTTTAATTTGTTTTGTTTTTGTTTTGTTTTTATTTTTGTATTTTGTTTGATTGTTTTTTTTTTACATCATAATATAGTTTATTCATAATACTCCTGTTTACAATCAACTTCATGGTCCAGGGTTGCACATTAAGGGTCCCTGTTTTACATCAATCTCTCAAGTGAATTTTTTGTTATGTCCACTCAAACATCTTTTATATTTACTTGTTTTTACATTCCATCATAATATACACCATCAGAAGATTTAATAATTTCAACACATTAGCTTTATCTTCATAAATATTATATTTTTATATATCATTCCAAATAAATTCAGGGCCCGGGTGGCTCAGTGAGTAAGGTAGTTGGATTACCTAGCAACTCATACAAGCCTATCACCAACACGGCGTGGGTTCGCGCACGGGTTTGTAAATTACAAAAAAAGTGCACTCGACTCGCAGTCGCAAGTGATAAAGTTTACTAGTTGCTTTGCCATGGTTCTCTCCGGGTACTCCAGCTTCTTCCACCCCTAAAACTGGTCGCCATGATATAACTGAAATATTGTTGAAAGTGGCGTTAAACACCATCAAACAAGCAAACCAAATAAATTCTCCCAGGCGGGGCGATCTCTATACAACATTATGTGATTAAGTTAGTCAGTGACTTGCGNCAGGTCGGTGATTTTCTCAGGGTACTCCGGGCTCCTCCACCAATAAAACTGATTTCCAGGATGTAACTGAAATATTGTTGAAAGTGGCGTTAAGCACCATAACCCATAACCCCCAAATAAGTTCTAATTTGGTGTTATCAATTTCATTAGTATAAGAAGTTTTCAGTTTGCATTGTAAATATATTTTTTAAATATCTTATATTACCAACATCTTTTACTCCCTGCAAAATTATTCTTTTCAACCTCAATCGAAAAAGTCTCGTTAATTCAAATTTGGCATGATTACAGATACAGACTAACGAACCAAGCGTGACAAATTTATAATAGATATAATTAATGCTATTTCATTGTTAAAACTTTTGACCTTCCTTAAATAAATATTATTTTCAAGATGAATAGCTCTGATAAATGAAACTAGTACATGTATACACTTTCATAATATTACATAAATGTAGGTCACCAAATATTTAAAAGACAGTGAAATGTTATGAGATGAAAGTTTAAACAGTGATGATCAACAATTTCACCATCAATCGATTCTGTTTGTTTGTGCGATTCTTCGATTGGATTTGGCATATTTCTAAATTATTCTATTACTCATAACAGATTTGGAATACTAATTTAGTATCAGTAGTCTGTGGTTAAACATCTTCTGCATCAATATATTCACGACTATGTCTATCTGTGGACTGCTATTTAGATGAGCTAGAACTATAAACACCAAACAATACTCTGTGTCACATGAGCCGACTTTCAAAATGGTGCACTTATGATTTGAATGGATGAATACAAATGTACATCCACTACCTTCTGTGTCGAGATTTGCTTCGTTAATTTTACCTTTCATATATATTTTTAATGGCAACTTCCTGGTTCGTTTACGAATGCAATATCATATATCTTACATCGTCTGCTTTTGTATTCGTTTTAATGAATTTCATGTTGAACAAGATAAAACGAATGTCGGTGAGCCAATGTTAAATCCCCGTAGACACATCAATAAAACCACATATGCCAATAAACTTGAATGAAGGAACGCGAAAAGTATTGTTTATTTCCCGAACAATGTGTCCCCTTGTTGGTATAGTTCAAAGCAAATATCATCATTATTTCATCAAATAGTAGCTTGATATAGCTGGAATAGTGTTCAGTTGGCGTTGATCACTCACTCGTTTCATCAGGAACATCTCTAGGGTGTACAACTTTTTAAAAGAGAATGCATGAAATGCAAGATGGGTAAAAATGCAATATCAAATGCTCAGCTATATAGAGAAAATCCAAATATTTTATAAATCTACATGAAATATTTTGTAGTTTATCATAATTGTATTTATACATGCATTTATATTTCACAACTAAACTTTCTTGCACAGAGCATCAATCCGTCGTCGAAGTATTTTAAGAATTGAATGCATTCTTTTGAAGTTTCATTTGGGCATGAAAGCGTTGACCGAAGTACATTTTCAATGAATGTGCTTCGATCACCGCTTTCATACCACAATGAAACTTCAAAAGAATGCATTCAATTCTTATAATTATATTTAAATCACACCAAAAGGAGTGGGTATGATAAGGGCCGATTTTGGCCCAATCTCAGAAACTGTGTATATAGATATAATATTAAGCACAATCATTGAAAGGTAAGAAAAATAAATTTTTGGATGATTTCACTTTGTCCTTTGTTGCTTAGCAACGTAAATGGAGGAGGGTCCAATTAATCATTGGAAATTCAAATATGGTTGTTTTATTTTACATATCTTGTATAGTCTTTTCGACAAAATGTTATATTATGTGCATGTACACCCTACACTTGATATTCCAATGCTCTATGGTAGCATATAGTATTTTTGCGTAGTTATGTCACCATAGCAACGGTTTTGTAAACATTAAATTAATCTATATTATTGCAATTAAAGGTTGAATTTTGATATCTACGATATTTTGACTTGATATTTGACTAAGCGGTACACTTTTTTTCAAGCTATACACACTACAAATATCATTTCATATTCCAAAAATACATTTTGATATTTTTATTCATAGTTATGGCCCGTCCATAGCAACAGGTTTCCCTATGCACAGTATTTTCCTGTAGATCTCATGGACCTTTCAGTTAATCAAGAAAACATTTCTACAACAGCACCTTAGCAGAGACATCTTATCATTTACTAACCAGTATATACAATGTATTATGAGAATTCCTTAAACCTGACAATGTCCATAGTAACCAAATATTATCCCTAGCAACCGCATAAACTCGTCAATGCTGAGCTCTGTAAATTGTTTTTTTTTCTTTTTATAACCGAATGTTGATCTTTTTATTTTTTAAATCAAGAGAGGAAAATATTCTCAGTAAATAGAATGTCAAGGGAACCAAGTCAACTGCACATCATGGTAAAGCAGTGCTACAGCCGTAGGAGAGGATATAATCCATGTTGAATAATACAATATTTAAAATGAATCCATGGAAACTGATGCCCTTCTAACTGAAAAACCCCTCACCCAATTAACCCCAAAATGACAAATTAACATAGACCTTGAGATGTCAAATCTTCTTAATTAAGAAGTGATCATGATAAGTGACGACGAAATTAATATTGAAACCGCCGTTGAGGTATCAAACTTGAGAACAAAAACGCAGTGTGTTGTCTCAACCTTTACTAGAAGAATTTTTTATGTAAATGGTCAAGAATTTTCGTCATCTGTAAAAGTTGAATTAGAAGTATATGAACATTTGATTAAACTTCTTTCTGTGGGGAGTGTCGCTGATCACCATTAAGATTTGGATCCGTCAATTGTGCTAACAAAATACCCGTTTTATTTTTGTCGGTATTGGATCCGTCAATTGTTCTAGACGAACCTTTTCCTTTGTATTCCAGATCCGTTGATTGTGTATGAACTGTTCATTGTTTATTGTGACAATAATGTAACGGAGTTCTATTGTTATAATTTTGATATAAATAGGCTGATATGTAATTCTGGTTGGAGTTTAATAAATGATGTTATAAAGGTTAGTGGTGTTACTCTGTATTTCCAATGTTTGTGTTAACAACGACTTATGCAACACACGGAGGCAACAATGACATATCAAGGACAATGTCAGGCATTATCCAATACAAAATAGCATTAATGTACTATCGTGACTATACCATTTATTATATTCAAGATCCTGACGTATATCCATAAGTTAACCAAAACCTAGGGTGCATGGTCGTATGGACGTGCAGATCGATGGACAAGGGTACATACTTGTACTTCTTTGTGAAAATGGTGATCAAACATAATAATGCTTATCGAAAAAAAATCCAATGTCATAGATGCATTAAATTCTTCAGTAGAAGCTTCACTTCATTGTCATCATCAAATAACTTTTAGTGTCGGTGAGATTTGCACTCCAGTCATTACGAAAGTCAATATCCATGTGACGAGCACATCACAGTAACCACACAACAATCTCTGGCCACAATAATGCAACATTTAGAAAGTCTTATATATTACCCTTTCTAACGGTTTATTTTTCTGAACTTTATAGTTTCTCTTTTTTCTGCTTTTGAGTTTTAATGTACATGTATAATATGCTATTAAGATTTGAAAAAAAAAATATTCAGCCATATACGAACATATGTTTACCGTTAATATATATTTCTTATGAGAATAAGTTGTGTTCTTTGTTTTTTCTAAACACTTTCATGGTTTAAATTGTATAAAAGTGATCAATTTCAGTTCATTATATAACGTTTTTTCAGTCGGCACTAAACAAGGCAACGATAGCAATGTTATTCTTTATTATACGATTCGTTTTCCTTACGTCATTTCTTTTCTATATTTGTAATTAAAAGTTGTATACAATTAGTATGTGTTGCATCTCTGCTAAGCACACGACAGTAAATCATTAGAACAAAAACTGGTTGGCTCGGAATCATGATAATGTGTGAATCTCCATGTCTATCCGCGCAGCATTGAGATGGAACTAAAAATTCCAACTAAGTGTGTTAGTCTAGAACAAACCAGGCAGCACCATTTTGATATAAACTTAACTTGCTCTTGCCATGGTATAGCTGAAGAATTGTTCACTTGGTGGTAAGCAACGATCACTTTTACTAATGATTAAGAATTTGTACTAGAAAATTATCAGCTATATTTCTATCTTATTATGTTACCCAACATTTCACCATTTAAAGAACTGGGGAATGTATAGCATCAATAGATTCATACATGCTATTTAATAATCAATATTGTTCCAAAGATTTTAAAATGATGTTTGTGGTTTTATTTTATTGTACGGGAAAATCGTGTTTTTTATTCTCATTATGGTCAGTTCATAATATACTTGCAATAATCCGTCAAGATTAAACTTACATTCTAACACTCCAATGAATGGATACTGAAGTTCCGATATTAAATAAGCATCTGTATGTAAATTGTAATATCATGGAAAATGGGGACAAACTTTAATATAATGATAATCTATCAAAATAACCATTAATCGGTTCTCAAAATCTGAACATGTGAATTTCATTTTGTGTCTGTATAATAAATATCAAGTTATTTTATTTGTCATGCTTTAAAAAAGTTTGCTCGGAGTAGTTGACCCAAAATGAAGTGCTATAACATCATGGACATTTGATATTTTGTTTTAACGATTATTTTAACATTAAATAATGTAGGACATCAAAAACATTTTATTATGATGCATAATGATTTTGTAATAAAAAAACACCAACAAAAAAAAACAGAAAAAATTCGATGATTCGATCCAGTGACTATTATAGTCACAGATGTTGTTATCGGCAGTCATGTGTGCTAACCATTACGCCACCGCAACGTGAATATTGAGAGGGTAGAATTAAGTTATGTATAAATCAAATTTATCGGAAATTCACTTTGTGAAAGAGCTATAGGTAAGTCAAAATAAAAAAAATTTAATAATAATAAAAAGTAAAGGGACTACTAAAATTAGAAAGTTCTGATGTGTCGTTTACATGTCTAATTTCTAAGATACTACTGATCTGATTTTGATAGTATTACGTGATTTTTCATTTTGGTTGTTTCTTTTGTTTTCTGTACTTTTTGTGAATTGTCGGTATAATATTAAAGTATCCTAACACATGAAATTCCACTGAGGGTTAGAAAAAAAACCACGTCGGACTCAATGCAGTAAATCACCTCCAAAATTTAGCCGTTTTTTTCTATTTAAATAACGTCAAAACTTTTTCATAAAAATCGTTCAAGTTTACCATACTCCCGTAGCAAAACAACTACGATAAACCAACTTTATTTTGGATGAGATTAAATGGTCGATTTCTATTTCTGTCTATTACGGATGAAAACGGTCAATAAAAAATGGCCGCTGACGTGAAATCTACCTTAAAATTATTTTTTGATTGCAGATTTCATACTGACCACACTCGGGTTCCAACATAAAAATTAAATGAGATATGTGCTTATGTATATTAAACATCATACTAAAATATGCCGTTGGTACCCGCTTGTGGTTATACTGAAAATTGACATTAAATACACATTTCTTGTTAGATTTCATATATTTTCACGAAACAATAGACCTTTCATTGACTAGTGTGACGTCATCGCACGTGCAAATATGGAAAATTGTTACCAACATATTAGATGGGGTAAAGATCTTATAAAATCAACAAACAATGAAAGCTATACTTTTTATTTAAAATTTGCCTATATTTTAGGCCAATTTCTGTCCTTATCATACCTACTCCTTTAATATAGTTGAATTTTTT
>MJUT01035288.1:279038-293481 GCA_002080005.1 Gigantidas platifrons
CCTCAATTTACAGGTGTTGGTGGTTATACCTATATGCAATTGTGACACTGGACATGTTTATATAACGGTTTAAGACGATACCTGATTAATTGGTATTTTGACAATACATTCATAAAAACTTATAATAAATTTCAATATTTGTCTTAGCATAATTACTTAATTACCTCTTTGAAGATTAAATTAATACAAAGAAATTAATTTGTATTTTGTTTTACTTTCATCACACAGATCGAAACCATTCGATTAAAAGCCATATCGTGACGTTAAATAGTCTTGAAAATCGTATGTTAATATATGTGCTTGACTTTTTCGTCCGGGGGGGGCTTTGGGGGGCTTCAATCCGCCACTGATAGATGTGAATTTATTCAAATGTTGAACTCTTTAAAGCGAAAGGATAAAACACATACTTTAGTAGTTTATGGTTAATTAATAAATATATCATTACGTGATGATTCCCGTATTAGCCTTGGGTAGCTAACATTGACCTTCGGCTTCGGATCAGGCCTATGCAGATACCCTCGGACTAATAACGGAAATCATGACGTCATAATATCATATTATAATTGATCAACTTATTTGTGTGGTAGCCAATATTTCATGGGAGAATGTAAATAGCATAAACCTATTATTTACGCTAACATCACTGACAAGCAATTAAATATATTACATGATTATCATTGAATACATAATTTTTGAAATGTACGCGATAGAAAAGACAGTGACGTCATATTTCGATTTATGACATGATAATTACTGGAGGACAAATCAAAGAGACAATTATCTATGAAGTACGGACGTAAAAGAGTTTAGGAGGTCATTCTCTCCGTGAACTACAACATGCAGCATTTCCTAATGAACAGTAGCGAGGTATAAGCTGTCGTTGGTGGCCTGTCGCGAATCCAATGTTATTACCCTATCCAGTATATAGCTTTGTATTCTTATTACAATTTATGCTCCCATTATAGGCCTGTCTAACACAGGGCCACATGTTGTACCTACATGGTGTATTGGTTTTTTTTAATGTGTTCTTGTCGTGAATATTTCAAACATACACCCCACTTGATGCTAAGCAGTCAATGGCAAAATACAGAATAATTAATAACAGGGTAAATATCTAAACAGGTACACACGACGCATTTATGAAATAGCCATCATCAGTTATGTTCAAGTCAAAAGATTTCATCTCAAGAGTAAATGTAATGAAACCAGAAAGTCATTGAAAATCATTGTTCATACTAAAAAATTCCAACCCATTATTGTTGTGAATTTATTCAAATGATGAACTCTTTAAAGCTAAAGGATAAAACACATATTTTATGGTTAAATAATAAATATATCATTACTTGATGATTTCTGTATATACCTTCAGACGAATAACTAGGCCAATACGGAAATCATGACGTCATAATATCATATTATAATTGATCAACTTGTGTGCGCAGGCAATATTTCATAGGAGAATGAATTTAGCATCAACCTATTATTTACGATAATATCACTAACAAGCAAATACATATATTATATGATTATCATTGAATACAATAATTTGTGAAATGTACGCGATATAAAAGACAGTGACGTCATATTTTGGTTCATGGTATGATAATTACTGCAGGACAAATCTAATTGACAATTGAATTATCCATGAAGGACGGACGTAAAAGAGTGTAAGGAGGTCATTCTCCCTCTACGTGAACTACAACATGCAACCGCTCCTAATGAACAGTAGCGAGTTATGAAATGTCCTTGGTGGCCTGTTGCGAATCAAAGACGAGTTTAAAGATATCAAAGGGCAATCAGAATCCGTATATCGAAGAACAGTCAAAACAATGACCAAAAGAAAAAGTACAAAAGGACAAATAACGATCTACAAAACATACATATAAAACTAAAGATCGAGTAACACGAACCCCACTAAAAATCGGGGGTGAACTCAAAATGTTCTTACTCTACCCAATACATATCTTTATTTTCTTGTTCCAATCTAAACTCCCGTCATAGGCATGCTTATCCAAGGGTCTAATTTTGTAACAATATCATGTATTGTTTGTAAACGTGTTGATGTCGTGAATATTTCAAACAAATACGTCTCACTTGATTGTAAACAACCAATCAATCATCAAATACAAACTGTTGAAAAGGTAAATATATAAATAAGTACACACGACGCATTTCTGAAATAGCCTTCGTCAGGTACGTTCAAGTCAGAAGATTGGAATGCCAAATAATTTATAATATTTGGAAGCTTAAAAACCAAAGGGTTTAAACAAGATAGCCAAAAACTATTATTTGCTTTTTCTACAATGATTATAGGAGAAAAGTACTTGAAATAACAGACGGAATAGAACATCCGGGAATAATGAGATGGGAGCTTGTATTGTGTCTATTGATTGCATGGGGTGTAGCATTTCTGTGTTTACTGAAAGGAATAAAGACCTCAGGGAAGGTATAAAATGTAAACAATTCTATAACATAGATCACACTTTACTACCATACACATATTGGCATCTTCTGCTTTTTAAAAATTAAATTATTTTATTTTGTTCAAATGAAATTGCAGATCGACTTTACAACATTTCGTCTAAGACATCTGGTACATTGTATTACTAAATGTACAAATAGTTGGTATATAGTGTGGGGGTTACGGTTATGGTGTTTAACGTCACTTTCAACAATATTTCAGCTATACGGTGGCAGTCAGTTTTATTGGTGGAGGAAACCGGAGTACCCAGAGAAAACCACCGACCTGCAGCAAGTTACTGACAAACTTTATCACATAATGTTGTATCGAGTACACTTCACCATAAGCGGTGATTCGAATTCACAACTTTAGTGGTGATAGGTACTGAAGACATAAAGTTGTAAATCCAACTACCATACGATCACGACCACACAGGGACCCTGTTTGCTATAGAAGCGTACGAAGATTTTTGACTTACTAATATAATTTTTTGATATATTTACTGTATGAATTCAGTGGTTATCACCACTGAAGTTGTTGGTTTGATCAATCCCGTGCACTTGATACACCATTATACGATGAATTATATCGGTTACTAGCGATAGGTCTATGTTATTTTCCACTAATATAATTTACATCAATTGAACGATTGTATCGTAAATGTTACACTTCAAAATATCAATGAGTGGAATTTTTATGCAGTGATAATATGAATCGATCTAACAGTCCCACGCTTCTCTATTCCTACGCCAAATTCTTCTATAATCACTAAGGGGATGTTTCAGTTATTATCTAATCCTGTAAGGTGCAAACATGATATATGACTGTCTTTGGTATTTTGATTCTTATGCAATTTGCTGTCACCTGCTGTTTATCGACTTTATTAAGTTACAATATATGAATGGATATGGTTTCCACACTGCGAATATATACTAGGAAGAGTTTGAAGATACTAAAGGAGTAATCAGAATCGGTAAATCTAAGATACTAAAGGAGTAATCAGAATCGGTAAATCTAAGATACTAAAGGAGTAATCAGAATCGGTAAATCTAAGATGCTAAAGGGGTAATCAGAATCGGTAAATCTAAGATACTAAAGGAGTAATCAGAATCGGTAAATCTAAGATACTAAAGGAGTAATCAGAATCGGTAAATCTAAGATACCAAAGGAGTAATCAGAATCGGTAAATCTAAGATACTAAAGGAGTAATCAGAATCGGTAAATCGAAGAAGGACAGACAAAACAATGGCCAAAAGAAAAAGTACAAAAGGACAAACAACGATCTAGTATATGAATGAGTTCGGTGTTCCAAAACTTTTTCTTTATCTTTTTCCTTTTTTTTTTGTATTGTCTTAATATGTCTTCAAATTACATTTAATTATTACAAATCATATGTGTATTTTATGTTCTTTAATTTGTAAATGATTAATATGCCCAGTACTGGGTTCCATGATTGGAAAATAAAATATCTTGTATCTTGTATCTTGTTCGAGCTATTTTGAATGGTGTGCTTTGCAAACGCCATACCTAATTTTACTACTAGAGATCCCCAGTGTAAAGGTTATCTTTAAATAATTTAATTTGATTTGACTATTTCAATTTGATTGGCTGATCCGCCTGGAGAAAATGTTGGCTATACAATGTACTTGATAACTTGGGTTGGCATTGTGACGTCACCAACGTGTTCATCCGCCAACGACAAATTCAAATAATAGTCACATGAAACAATCGTAAATAAAATCGAGGAATCTTTAAATTTTGTTGTCAAAATTAAATTATAAGGAATATTTGAAATTGTTGAACAGGTTATACTTGTATAAAAGTATAACCTGGTTTGGGTCAGTTTACGCTGTTCATAAACCGCTTCGCGGTTTATAAGCGTAAACTGACACAACCCAGGTTATATCGTATAACCTGTTCAACAATTTCAAATATTCCTTAAATATATTTTACATTTAAAGATTCCAAAAGGGGTAATCCGAAGCTGCAAATCGAAGTAAACAGACAATGGAAAAAAGTCAAACAATGATAATCTATGATCATCAATACACTATAAAAACTAAAGACACGAAGCCCATTGAAAACATGGCTGAAATCCACTTTACAATGGCATAGGAAGAGTTTGAAGATACCAAAAAGGTAAATCGAAGGAGGACAGACAACACATGACCAAAGGAAAAAGGACAAACCACGATCTACAAAACATATACACATAAAACTAAAGATCGAGTAACACGAACCCCATTAAAAGCCGAGGGTCAACTCAAGTGCTCCTGAAGGGTAGACAGCTCCTGTCCCATTAGTGGCACCCGTCGCGTGTTAATATAGTTACAAACATAATAACAAGTATACTATTTTTATTCAGGTTGTATATGTAGCAGCTACAGTACCGTATTTGTTCTTGATGATTTTATTAGTGAGAGGTCTGTTCTTTGATGGTTCGTTAACAGGTTTACTTTACTTTGTTGAACCACGATGGGAAAAACTATTGAACTTCTCGGTAATGTAAAATTGTAGTATTTTATATTAAGCTACTGATTAAACGTGCTACACGCATGACATTGTTTTAAATACACAATTACTTTGGGTTAGATTCTGTCAGGTGATATTCTGTTCAATCTGATATTGTTTTATTAAAATCATATTTACTCGGTTGTACTTTCACTCAGGTAAATACTACTGAGTGTATTTGTGTTGGTCACCTATTCACTCTCACTTACCTATTATGTAATAACTCAATTACAGTCAATATGAGGTTTCTATGGGCCAAAGAAACCAATATTGACCGCCAACTACTGCTTTGTATTTGATTTTGTAAGTTTATGAAACTCGTATCGACCTCTACAAAAGATTATAATTTTATTGTATCTCCTCCAAAAGAGGACATGATTACACATTCTACATTATAATATTGTTTTATTTGGCCTTCCAATATTTCGATTTTGAGCGTAGCTGATGAAGGTTATTCCAGAAGCGCGTCATGAGCACTAAATCTCCAGTGAACAATCTCTTACTTCAAATTATCCAATAAAATGATGGTTTCTGCTTGTTGGGGGGATAATGTGCAATATTTCAGTTGTATCTTGACGATCCATGTTATTGGTGAAATACCCGGAGAAAACAACCGACCTGGGGCAAGTAACCTGCAAACTTTATCACACTAAGCTGTATCGAGTACACACCACCTACAAACTTGATTGGTTCCATATATAGGTATAAAGCCGACTACCAAACGATTCCGATCACGATTTAGAGAGAGAGATTACACATGTATTTTGTTATTTATGTTAAATATGTCTGGGGGTTGCATCCCATGTATTTTATTATTCAAGCATGTTTAACAAGTTTTGGGTTATTGCATATGTATTTGGTTATTCGTATCAAACATATTCTGGGACGTTACACCTTGCATTTTGTTCCCTTGTAATAGGTATGGGGAGATGCCGCTGTCCAGATATTTTATTCAGCAGGACTCGGTTGGGGAGGCGTGGCAACATTAGCAAGTTACAATACTTTTCATAACAACTGCATAAGGTAAGTATTATATTTTTTTTTAGAAAAGCGCTTATTTATTATTTTGTAAATCAATAAGAAAGAAAGGATATGGATGTAAATTAACATGAAAGACTATCCAACATTACACTAAGACAAAAATTAAAGTAAAGGAACAGCACTTTATGTTGCTGTTCAGCATTTCACAGTCACAATAGGGTCTTTAACAATGGTCAAGTTTGTTTTCATTAACACGAATTCCTTGTGAAGTAGGGACCAATTTCTCCGCTACTGGGTAAAACCCCTTCTACATGGACATCCAAGAGTTGTGCGAGTGCAATCAAATGCACAATTTGTCCTCAGGACGGTACTCAAACTAATGTCACGAGTAATAAGTAAGGGTGCTTTGCATGTAAAAGACAACTTGCAACTTGCAACTTACCCTTATGAGCAACAGTTTTCTAGGGTGTTCGTATATTAGGCAATTATTTTTCTGTACTGTCCATTTCCTCCCCTCCCAATCTAAATATCCGCCGATAGTTCATTCTCAGTAGTACCTTTAACCAACATGATTTAGCGATAGTAAAATTGTTTTCGTCATGAATGCAGCTGAAATACTGCTGGCGAGACATTAAGCAATAACTAATATTCACAAGATAACACTTATGCTATGGGAAAGTATATAAGTATATAAAACATGTTCCTGTAGTAGTAATATAATTGTTTATTTGTTAATTCACTTATTAAAGGATACAAAGAATTGTTTCTTTGAAGGATACAAACAATTGTTGTTTCATTACACTCTTTCTTGAAAATAGCTTACGATATCCACACAAACCTTATTTATTTTAAATGTGCTATAAATTACAGAGACGCTTTCATTCTGTTAGTAGTAGATGGTTTAACCAGTTGCTTTGCTGGCTGTGTCGTCTTTGTGACATTAGGATATATGTCACATCAAGCCAACGTGCCAATAGAAGACGTTGTTTCACAAGGTTGGTTTAAAAATAGATAACGGAAATGACGTAAATTAGATTATTAAGCTCCGCACAAAATGCACCATAAATTAATTATTATAATCTATCGATTATAAATGTCTCCCTAACAAACAACCCTTTGGGTCAACTGATTCCACTTGGTATAAAGATTATATTCATGAAGTTGCATGAAATACAGTTCAGTCGTTGCCATGCTATGATCTTCTATTTTTGTAGTTTAGCCTTTGATTTGCATCTTTAGTAATGACGGCCATTTTTGGACCTCTTCCAAAACAATTAGGTGTTTTTAGCATTTACCATCTAAAATAATGAGACATTTGGAATTTTTGTATCGGTGAGAACGATAGCTATTTGTTTTTAATTTCATTTATTGATATACATCATAGAGGACCCGTCTTTGAGGTGTCATGAAATTCGGAGGTAAAAGCTTTCAATATAAAAAAAAACTCTTCAATTTTTGCATTCATGACAACGGGACCCATTATTGTTCGACAAGTTCATGTATTAATTTAATAATGTTCGAAAGGTTGATATACACTTTCAAATGTTCGAAAAGTTCATGTATTCAATAAAATTATCGGCAAATTCATGAATCCTTTTATTACCGTTTACGTATCCATTCAAATGTTCCACAAGTTCATGTATCAATCTATTAATGTTCTATTGGTTCATGCTACCATTTATTAATGTTCCACAAGTATTCGTTCAAATGTATCATTTATTAATATTCAACAATAAAATATATCCTTTATTAATGTTCGAAAACAAAATGTTTCCTCTACAAATATTCGATAATAAGATGCATACTTTATTAATATTTGATAATTCAGATGTAAAATGTATAATTTATTCCAGGTTATTCCAGAAACGTCCACTAAATTAGATATATACGTTTTTAATACCATCACTGGGTAGATACCTCTACTGGTGTTTTATTAGTTCCGAGGGTATCATTGCTTTAGAAATTACATAGTCTATTATATATCTTTATTACCGAAATTTACAGTTCCTATATAATGTAATTATTAATAAAAACAAAAGTTCTCCTTCCTCGGGCATAGTTGACCTTAGTCGAATGTGGCTATCCTTTTAAGGGCCTTTGTATTTATTGCTCCCAAAACTTTAAATTAATTGGTTTTTCAATCTTTCGATTTTGAGTGTACCCGATGAAGGTTGTTCCAGAAACGCGTCGTGTGCACTAAATTTGATATCTGCGTTTTTTATTTTTAATACTGGACAATAAAATTTATCGTTTATTAATGTTCAAAAACCAAGTGCATGCGTTAATCGAATTATTATAGTGTAGTAATTCGTGTGGTATATTTCAGGTCCTGGAATTGCATTTATGGTTTACCCAGAAGCACTCGCGACACTTCCGCTTCCACAAATATGGTCGGTTTTGTTCTTTTTGATGTTATTCACTGTTGGCTTGGACAGCCAGGTAAGTTTAAAAGAAGACACTTAGACACACATTAAAGTAAAAGAACAACGCTTTTATTGCTGTTCTACTATCACTATCACTATCACAGTAGATTCTTCAACGAGAATAATTCATACCCTAAAATGAGTGACACGGCCTCTAACCTGCAGGTGAACAGTACTTTTTACTACCGTCGATAAACGCTACATCTGAGAATTTTTGTCGTTTTGATGTCATCACTATTTTTAAATCCATAGTTAACCGGCAAATAAACCAAAAAAGTAAAAAGTAACACGGACCCACCAAAAACGAGGAATGAATACAGGCACTCGCAAAGAGTGAGCAGCTCCCATGTCTAATAAAGCACTCGCCGTGTTACTCGTGATCAAATTCACTAAACGTTTTGTCGGCGATAAAGAAAAGTGTAGTAAAGAAGATCCATTGCCATTTGGGTTTATCCAAGTCAATGTTTATTAAATAAAAAAACAAAGGCAGTATCAAATTTTCAGTTCATATAGCCCACCTTTTAAATAATCGTCAGAGAAAAGTAGCAATCAATAATGGACAACTCAAAGACTCGGGCAACAATAGGAACAGAATAAAGACAGTAAAAGAAAAACACAACAAAGAAAATTAAAAATATGATCAAACCCACTATAAATCGGGGTTGAAGACAAAATTAATTCTTGCGAAGAGTAAGCAAGTTCATTTTTCTGTAATACACGCGTCGTGTTATTCATATATTCAAATGTGGTAAACGTCTTGTCGGTGATAGGGGAATGCAAAACTATATATTAAAGAGAAATGATCCATTATCATTTGAGAAATGAATATTTCGTAACGGTCAACCAGTTCGTGATGATGACCGTAGAATTTTTGTAGTTATGACTTCAACCTAGGAACTGTGTAGCCTTGCTTGAGAAGCTTTTGAGTCAGCAGAACACCACACTTGGCACAATACCTAGAATAACGTTTGGGCTGTGAAATATTAACTCTGGTGATGCTCGATCTTCAGTTATGTTTGTTATGTAGATCGTTGTTTGTCATTTTGGCCATTGTGCTGTCAGTTCTTCTTCGATTTACGGATTCTGATTACCCCATTGGTTTATTCTAACTCTTCTTGAGTATTGCTACTGGGGTTAGGGTTATATATATATTGAATGATTGAATGTGTTTTTTTGTTTTTTGTTTTTTTTGGCTTGTTACCCTATGTTGCCAGTTTCTCTGGATTGTCCTTTTTGATTGCCCATTCGGTATTCTCTAACGTTTATTATTATATTTTATTCTATGTGATAGATTTTGATTGGATTAAATTAGTCATGTGATAATAAAATAATTGAGATGTTTTGCCAAAATTTGCGCTGCCGGTAAACAACCCTATTGTTCCCCACCGAACAACCCAATTTTCCCCCACAAGGGAGATAACCTATAAAACATTGGCAAAAATATAATAAAACAATTACGGCCCTCTGTGTAGGGAAACATCCAGATTTGTCAACCCTCGGGGGGTTGTTTTCCCCCTCAGGTTGACAAATCTGGATGTTTCCCTATTCAGTGGGCCGTAATTGTATATTTATATAAACCATTGCAGTGTAAACATCTATGCAGTTATGTATAGTGATTACCAATACAAGATTATCAACCATTAAATAAGCTTATTACTTCTTCAAATTTTAGATGGTCCATATTCAGACGTTAACTGGTGCTGTGTTTGACAACTTTCCTCGTACCAATAAGAGGAAGACACTAATAACACTAAGTGTTTGTATTATTGGTTTTCTCCTGGGATTAGTATGTATAACACAGGTGAGTGAAACATGTCAATACCAAGCCTCCATGACAATGGCCCCATCATTTGTTTTCACAACAGAGAGGAATATGTCTGAGAAGATTGGACATACTATATATATCTATTAGTATGTGTAACACATGTATGCATATTGAGTGAAACATGTCAATGCCAATCCTCCATGACAATGACCCCAGCTTTTGTATTCCGAATAGAGAGGTATTTAGTTTGTACGTGTTAAAACAAAGATTTCCATCATCGTTTTATACACGATTCTGTTTAATTCAGTGTTTGGTGTACGCAGGTTTCTTTGTAGTATATTTCAAAGGAATATGTCTGAGAAGATTCGACACACAATATACGATATTATAAACAGGCACCTTATTACACTGTACTTATCCAAATTGTTAACCATATAAAGGGAGCATCATCAGTTGGAGAAATTCATTCATTGTACATCAAAACAATCACTCTATGAAATAATATTTTCATAAAATTTAATGATTATGATTTTAAGGATAGGAAATAAAGAATAGCAAATCGTATCATGGAGATTTTTGTGCAATAATAAATAAACATATATTTTTATATATAATTTTTATAGCTTTAATGATTTAATCCAGGCGATGGCCACCTCATAATATAATAAGTTGTTCTCTGTATTCTGTCATTTTGTTGATATCTTATAATATTGTTACATAAAACTGACCGCCACGATATAACTGAAATATTGTTGAAAGTGGCGTTAAACACCATAACCCTATACATATAATATTGTTGGTACTTGTCCAATAAAGACCAAATTAAAACAAATAATAATGCTTTATAAGATATCTTTATGTTTGAAATGTACAGTTTCTAAAAATAGAATTTGTCAAAACTAAATAAATAAAGATAAATCTTCCTCATGCATAGGTAGCTTAAAGGGGTATTTGCTGTAGTGCCTACCGACAAAATTTGTGGGCGGAGCTTGTCCTCAAAAATCCGCGTTGAATGTTATGAAACTGTATTTCACATGACCAACGTGACCTAAAGGTCACATACCGCAGAAATTTGAATTTTCGAAGTGTTTTTTGTAGATTTTAAAAGGACGAAGAATTTTTTTTTAAGAAGACTGAAAGTTTCGTAGGGAGGAAACATTAGTAACCATGCCTGTCAAATATATTGCTCGAAAAGTAACTGTGAAACTGTGTATCATTGATTTTTCCTTCTCGAGATAACCGTGGTAAAAAAAATGAACAATCTGAATGTTTGCTCCGCCCACAGCTATTTATACCCATGATCCCGGTTTAAGCCGAATTTTAACCATCTTCTTCAGGTCTTCTTGGTGTACTTTATCCGAAAGATTTTTAAATTATGTGTCTTTCCAGTCATTTGGCCACGAGAGGAATTGATGAAGGTTATTCACTAAATTAGATATCTACAAGTTTGTAAAATATGATAAAGACATTAAAAAGAACAGTATATAGTAAACACTGATTGATTGGTTGATCGTAGTTTACACACTAGTTCTATTGTTATCGATAGGTATTCAAATTTTGGAAATACCTATTTGTCAAAAGAATTCGCACGTGTCTTAGGCCCAGGACAAATAGTGACGTCATTTGAACACCTGGCACAGTGCCGAGGTGGTTCAAGTTTGAACACCTGGCACAGTGCCGAGGTGTTCAAGTGACGTCACTATGTGGCCTGGGCCTAACACACGTGCGGCTGTTTTAACCAATAAATATTTCCAAAAGTTATACAATACATATCAATAAATAATATAACAAGTGCGTAAAAATAACAAAGAGTAAAATTATGAAAATATACACCACAGAATGAGATCACGTTACCTTATACAAAAAAAAATTATTTTAAAAAACCTGTAAAATCTGTGGCTTCATTGGAACTTGAATGTTAATTCAAACTTTTTAAAATATAGTGTCAAACACCGTTTTCATCCAAAAATGATTTGCAAATATTAATAATTAGTCTTTTCTCCAAATTTATAACGAATTTAATTTACACAGGAATCGTACTTACTGAGGTTAATGTGCAGTCATCGTGCAAGTTGCGGACTTGTAATATTAAATTTCCAATACAAACTGGTAGATAGCAAAAATGAGAGAACGATGTTATGTTGGTATGACTGTTTTTTATGTGGCCCGGGAGGGGTGGGGGGTGAATTGCATTTTAAATGTTTATGTAACAACACTACCGTTATAGATTTAAAACAATAGTTTATTCCAGAATACTATGTAAAATATCCACCTGTTAGTAAAATGTATGTTTTTTTTTCTCAAATACTACAATATAAATGTACATGTACTTACGACTTTGGCCACTTTCACCCAACAAGTAGAACAAAATAATGCTGATGTAATGATTGTGCTTCTCACATCTTTTCATGCAATATATATTTTTTATAACCAATATCACTAGAGGGTACGTCAGTTATCGACTTCGATCTCGGGTTCAAGCTAGATAAACACCCTCGCCCGTGCTTTGAGCACCTCGACCGCTTCATGGTCTCGGCGCACAATTTGCACGGGCTCAGGTGTTCATCTAGCTTGAACACCTCGATCTCAGTCGGTAACTATTACTTAACCTCGACTGAGCAGTATATAAGGGTAATAACAAAATTACCGAACACCGAGCAATCTTCCAAAGGGAAAGGCAAAACTCATAAATCAACAGACAAAATCAGTCAACGACCAAAAAACTGGGAAAACCGCAATGGCCCTGACTTGGTACAGGCATTTCCAAAGAAATGGTGGGTTGAATAAGATTTTACGGTGTCAAATCCCCCGCTGCCATTACAGTTAAAAGGTTCAGTTATAATTCATGACGAGAACAAGTTCATCCCCGGTTTTTAGTGGGGCTCGTTTAGCTGTGTATAGTGTTTTGTAGATAATTGTTTGTCCTTTTGTCCTTTTCTTCTAGCCACTGTGTTGTCTGTACCACACTTTTTTCATTTTTCATGTCCTTGGTGTGAATGGACGATTAGATATTAGTTATACATAATTATTTTGTTTTGATATTATCTATCTATCATTTAATAATTATGCATATCAACACATTATAATATCCATCATTATCACTTGCTAAGTGTGCGTTCGTGAGGAAATTGCACAAATAACGATAACAAAGCTAATCAAAAATACTTAATGGAAAAACATGGGATGGTCATAAACCCAGAAATGTGACTAAGCCATGTAAGCAGTCCAGAGGAGAAAGTTTCTCTTGTCCACTAATGTAAATCCCGGTTTCTTATAGCTTACTTCGTGTTACTCAATGTTTAGTTTTCTGTGTAGTGTTTTGTAGATCATTGTTTGTCATGGTGGTCTTCATTCGGCCATTGTGGTGTATGTCCTTCTTTACGGTTTTTGTTTACACCTTTGGTGTCATCGACTTTGTTATTCTTGCAGCAACTAGTTTTTTTGTCTTTTTATTGAGTTTCTTGTCTATGTAATGCTTTACTGGATAATAAAATTACCAATTTATACCACAAACTGGTTGTCAAGACCTCCATGGGATCCCAAAGGGATACAAATATGACCATTGCAGGAGAACAAACCTTACGAACAAGGCCCCCTCTTATTCCCGATGCAATGTAAAATAGTAATGTTTCATTTTAAATATTTTGACATGTCCATACTGTTGACGTTCAAGGTCTATACCTAGTCATAGTGCACGGTTGGTACTTGTTATTGTTGTTTATCGTTACGTTCAGCAACTCTGCAGCAATATTGTAGCATTACCACACATAATATTGGGTAGATTGGACAGTTATAACGAACTCAACGCTGAAACACCAGGTCTTAATTAGGTCAGGTGTTGGGAAAACTTTACATTTTATGTGGACTACAAGACGCGAATCCATGTCTCGATGGACCATTTGTCTGGGTGTTTCAGTAAGATAAGAAAAATTTTATTCTTTAATAAAAATCTTAAACACATTGGTACAAAGAAAGTAAATACGAAACGTTATATGCATATTCACATGTGTACATAACAATACTTGAAAGTTATTACATTAATTCATATGATATAGCATAGAAATCACCAAAAGGCTAACAAATATTTTTAACCTAGCTGTTTCTATGTGTTGTATATAGGAATTTACAAAATTTAAGAATAAATCTATTCCAGTAAAATTTATCCAAATTTTTTTTTTCCGTGTGTCATCTAATGATTTACAACTCGGAAGAAACTGGCATTAATCACCTAATTCCTGGAACTGTCATGAATTACAATTATATTTATTTTAGAAATCTAATCGGATTAATCTACCTGTTTCT
>MJUT01035306.1:33395-44174 GCA_002080005.1 Gigantidas platifrons
AATATTTGGGGTTATACTCATATCACTAATGATGGTGCTCAACAAGAAAACAAGCCAAAATATTCAGTCTACAAAATATTGTGGCAAGATTTTGTACAAGCAACAAAAATAATTGTGGTGAAATAATATATCAGAAATGTTAAAAAATAGAAAAAAAAGGGAGAAAATAAAAATTTGGATTTTTGGTACATTAGTTTTTTAGAGTGATACAGTTAAAAATAAATGTTGTCAAGTTGATAAAACAACTTTATTTAAAGAAAATATGAAGAGTCGTTAAATGTGCAATAATATATAAAATACACACAATTACATACAGTCAAACCTGCCCATATAGTCACCTGTATTAAAAGGTCACCTTTTTCTTGTCCTGCCATAGAAAAGTTTATATGAATTGAACCTCTTTTGAGAGATCATCTGTCTTATAAGGCCACATTTTCTGAGTCCTAAAGGTGACCTCTTGATACAGGTTTGACTGTTATTCTATTTTACTTTGTATTTATACAATTATAGTTGAAATGGAAGCAAAATTAAAACTTCAAGACATGCTTCATCAAATATTCATTTTAAATCTGGACATCCTAGACACAATTACAACATGTACTAAACTTGGTTATAAATACAAAATGACCCCCTCCCTTTTTTCCCCCCCAAATGAGTGTGGGTACAATAATTTTTTGTCACAGTCAGTTGGATGGCAACATGTAATGGCCAACCAATGAGGCTGAAATGAATCGGTATACTCTGATGTTGTTCCTGTCTGAATTAAAAGTTCTGTTTGTTTTTGCTTAACATGGAAAAAACTAGAAGCACAGGTGAGCCTGTATCGCTCACCTGATATAAATAAGTCCTCTTAAGAATGTCTGCATGCCGAATACATCTAAGTTACTATTCAAATCCCATAGGGTTCTATGTTAAAACTATGTCTGCTCATGGCAGCCATCTTGGATGAAGGTTGTGGTCACCGGACACAATTTTGAAAGTATATACTACCCAAGGAACATCCATGCCATGTTTGCTTTAAATTGGCTGACTGGTTTCAGAGGAGAAGACTTTTAAACAATTTTCCCATTGGGTCCTATGTTAAAACTATGGCCGCTCACGACGGCCATTTTGGACCGAGATTGGGGTCACTGAACACAATTTTGAAAGTTGACCACCGAAGGACCATCGATGACATGTTTGCTATATTGGTTTACTGGTTTCAGAGGAGAAGATTTTAAAACATTTTTTCCCATAGGGTCCTATGTTAAAACTATGTCCGCTGATGGCGGCCATCTTGGATGGAGGTCTGGGTCACTGGATATAATTTTGAAAGTTGACCATTTAAGGACCATTCATGCCAGGTTTGCTTTAAATTGGCTTACTGGTTTCAGAGGGAACAAAATTTAAACATTTTTCCCATAGGGTCCTATGTTAAAACTATGTTCACTGACGGTGGCCATCTTGGATGGTCACATGACATTCTTTTGAAAGTTGACCACCTAAGGACCATTCATGCCATGTTTGCTTTAAACTGACTTACTGGTTTCAGAGGAAAAACTTTTTAAACATTTTTCCCATAGGGTCCTATGTTAAAACTAAGTCGAGTCATGGGGGGCCATCTTGGATATGCGATCGGCACAAAAATAACAAATTTAGTAGAGGATCATCCAGTCACCATTTCTATAATGTTACAATTCCATCGGCTGAGTAGTTTCTGACAAGAAGATTTTCAAAGTTTCAACCAATCAGAACACATTATTGGCCCTGGCGGCCATGTTGGTTTTCCGATCTAAACCAAAATAACAAATTTGGTAGAGGACCTCCCAATGAACATTTCTGCCAAGTTTGGTCCAAATCTGTTCTGTAGTTTCAAAAAAGAAGATGAAAGTATGAAAAGTTTACAGACGCGGACGACGACGATGGATGCAAAGTGATGACAAAAGCTCACATGACCCTTTGGGTCAGGTGAGCTAATAAGTTGCCTGTAAGATTTTGTCTTAAGAAACTAGAAATCAATATTTTCACCAGTAAATTCATCCAAGGCTAATAAATTTCTGAACAAAAATTTCCAAAGTGAAATGAAAATCATGATTAATTTCCAAAGTGAAATGAAAATCATGATTAATTTCCAAACTGAAACAAAAAATATGATTAATTTCCAAAGTGAAATGAAAATCAAGATTAATTTCCAAAGTGAAATGAAAATCATGAGTAATTTCCAAAGTGAAATGAAATCATGATTAATTTCCAAAGTGAAATGAAAATCATGATTGATATTGTCCTACTAGAGAATGTTGATGTATTATGATTGCATAATTTCTTGAATTGTTTTTATTTAAAAAAAAATTGTTGTTATTGATATTTTCAAAGTCATCCTCCCTCAAAAAAATGGTATAAACTTTTTGGAAAAATTATCATCAGAAGTACTCATAGAAAGTAGAATGCTGACTGCCTTTCAAAAATCGATCGATGACCCTGGTTTCACAAAATCAATAAATACGCCTGTTTCAACAAAAACTTTAGACAATGTTTTCCTTTTTTCACCCATTACAAAGCTAAACATTACACTGTACCTAGGATAAGCATAAAATTAATATCCCTCGCCTTTACTCCTCCACCAATAAAACTGACCGCCACGATAAAACTGAAATATTGTTGAAGGTGGTGTTAAGCACAATTAACCTCACTGTAATCAACTCTCCTTTACATGATGTTTCAAAGTATATATGCGGCAGGTCAGTGTTTTTCTCTGGGTAATGCGGTTTCCTCCACCAATAAAACTGACTGCCACGATATAACTGATATATTGTTGAAAGTGGAGTTAAACACCATAACCTTACCCTCTGACCCCTCAAAGTATATATTTCTGCTTTTCATTTCATTAGGACTTGTACTAATATAAAAATGTTCAGATAAAAATGTTATCGATCTTTAAATGTTGGATATGAAAACCTCAACTGTCTTCTAAAGTGCCACACCCGAGCTTTCAGGATTATGTATAATGTAAGAGTGTGAAAACATAATATTATGATCTAAGACAACCACAGATAATTCAAAAACATTATCCTTGCTATATATGTAGCATGGGCAATAATTAGATACTGAAAGTCACAGTGCTATCTAGAACCATAATTTGTATATTATCATTACCTGAATGAGCTAACTAAAATATAAACACTATAACATTGTTCTTTCATAAATCTTTTTTCACATATAAAACAGACAATTATGAAGGGCATATCACACAATCAAACTTATACTTCAATCAAAATACATGTACCATACAATAATTAGTAGTGTATAAGTGTGCAATGATGTGCGACATATCAAGTTCTAATTTTAATTAGATAGCTAAAATCTATATCTTCAAAACATCTTTTTGTTCAAATTTATCCATATTTGAAACATACAGGAAGCGAAAAACCCTCTGATGTTTACGTTTGAAACAAGAAGAGTTTGAATGATGTCACATTGTTCACGTATCAAAGTAATCAACACCATATCACGAAATTTTCATTTTTCAAGCTTGAGACCCAAATAATGTGCATTGTAAAATAATTATTTTTGTATTGCACTAGATTGGAGATAACTGTATTCTAAGCTTTGTGGATGTAAATCTTGGTTTTACTGTTGCAAATATCCCTTTACCCATCGGGGGATAATTTGTGTATTGCATATGATGATGACATACATTACACACTAAAACACCAATGTGTGTTTAAAAGTAGTTCCGGTTACGGTGAAACCTGAGGGACAAACAACGAGAGTGAAAATAAACAATTTATTTCACAGGGGAATTACATGGATTTATTTCGTGGAGAAATCTCAGTAAATCACACCCATCTATTTTATAAATATATCTACACTGTAATACCGTAATTTGTTCTTTACAGCACACACAGATGTATAATACACATCTCTTATATGACTTTGTAAAGAACTGTAGAGAGTTATGATAGAAATACATGTATATGTGTAAGACTCAGATCGACGTCCGGACTCAAATCGACGTCCAATTCTCAAATGGACGTTCAATATGACGTCACGAATGTATACTCCAAAATACGTCACACCCGTTAGGACATGGTTTTGAAACAATAATGGGGAAGGGACAAGACCAGATTCAGAGTACATTGTACATTCTACTTTAGCGGACCCTAATCATAATCCTAACTTAACCTTAATCCTAACCTTAGCCCTAACCCTAAACCTAACCTTAACCCTAACCCTAACCCTAACCCTAAACCTAACCTTAACCCTAACCTTAACCCTAACCATATTCCTAACCCTAACCCTCACCCTAACCTTAACCCTAACTCTAACCCTAAACATAAACCTAACCTTAACTCTTAATAATATTAATGAAAGGGAAAATGCTTTAAAAACACAAAACAAAACAACAACTTTCAGAAACAGATAAAAAAAAACCATGCAAAACAAAACTGTCATTACAATTATTTTTTATGGCAAACTTGATCGTACAAACGGACCTATTGTAGATATGCGAGTTTGGAAAGGATGCCGATTTGAGAATATTCTAAAATTGGACCGTGATTTGAGATAATGACGTCAGTGGATGCCGATTTGAGGAGTGGACGTCGATCTGAGTCTATCATATGAACTCTCTAAATTCTTGTGAGTTGTGTGCATCAATACTCACCCACATGAATCATTGTGACATTGTGTATTTTACTCACCCAATCTAACTTTTTTATTTTGGAGTTAAAAAGTGAGCATTATACACAGATAATTACAACAATGACCCATTATTCATAACTTACTGAAAAAAAATAAAACTGGTGGAAAAACTCTTCTCTATTTGATTGAAGTAAAATTTGACTGTGTGAAGGAACAACAAGCATACAACATTTATAAGGTACTGACTTTGTGATCAACTGGGGGATATATAATGGATTAGTTTTTACTGAGTCATCCTAAACAAATCATAATAAAATGATGGTTTTGAAAAATACAACTAGACAAAAAAGGCAATAATTGCATTTTCTTTTTACAAATAAAAAAGCAGCTTATGACTACATTTACAATAGATCTTTAAGGACAATTTTTTTCTGCTCTTAAACACATTTCCTTTTTTATCCCCACTTCCCCCTCCCCCCATGTCAAACTTTGAAAAAAATGCCTACCTAATGCCAGATCTCTTGTTGAGCCTTGAAGACTTATGTGCACATTCTGATACTGCTAAAACATTTTTTGTGTAGAATTTTAAGAAAAGCAATGATATGAGGAAAAATGGATGAATATGTCCCTAGACACAAATGCATCCTCTTCCAGGTAAAGTTGACAGGGGCATAACTTCAGAACAGAAAAAGTGGTAAAGTCTAAAATTGAACTTGGCCTTCTATTTATGGTCCCTGACCTAGTGTATAAATTTCAAATATATTGTTGAAGAAGAACTTAAGCTACTGATCTGAAACCACAGGTGGAACATATAGATGAATGGCATGTGTAAAACTTATAGATTTCTTTTTACCATTATAACAAAGAATTATACTATTAATAGTTTGTCTAAATAATTTCAAATACAAAAACACAAAAAAACAAACAACATTCACAGCAAATGTAGCACTGCATTTCTATAAACAAAATATCAATACAGATTACACAGAAAATTTGTATGAAGAAAAGGTATACATTCCAGTGAGTTAAAGAAGAATTTATAATTCATTTAAAGACAATTTTATAAAGGGAGATAATTTGTGTAAGATGACACAGTCAACAGAACGTTTTACAACATGAGAGTTTTACCCTGATGATCATCTTGTAAACTATCGTCTCCTGTTATAAATCAACAGACTTTCTTCTTCAAAATTTTACAATGAAACATGCTACACACCTTTCTGGTCATAAAGAAATCATGCAAAATTGTTCTGGTCAAGATAATTTTCAGTTTGTTTACAAGTTTGAATGATGATAAGACTGAATGTTATAAATATATATTGCCTTATTTCCTAATTGGTTTTTCAAAAAATTCGAAAATTTTAATAAAATCCTCGTCTAATCATTCAAACATTTAGGACACTATGTCTTCATCATCAGGGGGTTATGTATGGTGTTTAATGCCACTTTCATCCATATTTCAGATACATTGTGATGGTCAGTTTTATTGGTGAAGGAAACCAGAGTACTAGGGGTCACTGACCAACTTGATCACATAAAGTTCAATTGAGTACACCTAGTCATGAGCAGGGTTCCAACCCACAACTTTAGTGGTGATAGGCACTGATTGCACCATATGATCATGACACAACGGCCCCTTCTTCATAATCAGACGTTTCATCAGTCTTTTTAGAATAAAACACTGATGAAGGCCTTGTGTCCGAAACGTTTGAATGAAGAGAAGGATGTTCTTGTGGAGACCTCGCCCAAACAAAGTGTATAAAATCCATAGGATACAAATTTTTCAATTTGTAAAAACACGTAGTTTATAGTACACTTTCTTTTTTAAAGTTTGCGGAAATGAAATATATATTTTCTTGTGGAGATGAAATATTTTATCATGTACCAATAAGTACACAACAAATTCAATAGTATACAATTACTATCTTTTGATGAGGTAAATGTGTGGATTTATTGACTTTTGAAAAAAAAATGATATTCACTGAGCCCGAGACTGGTATGATTACATTTATTTAATTATTCAAAATTTTGCAATTTTTATATATATTTTTTTCTGAAATGAAACAAGTTTTTTTTACAATATACATATACCCACAGATAAATATAATACATATACATATTTTTTTTTCTTTAACTCCTTTTGTAAGAAATAATAATGAAACAAGAAGAAAGAAATGCTTGTTTCATTTATTTTTATCTATATCATACTCTTTTTAATGTACAAATTATTTTAAACAAAATTCCATGAAAATTTATCAGATCATATATATTTTATATCAATGAGAATAAACAATGACGAAACAGTCACGATTTAAAAAAAAATATAATCACAATGTTGTAACTCTTAAACACCAATCAATCAATCAATCAATTACAGAAGATTTTCAATTTGATCATTCCATGCTGATATAATTATTTCATGTGCAATAAAAACAATTTCCGACATTTTAAAATAATCATGGAATTTATATAAAATAAAAGAAAAATTTATAAAAGCATTCATATTGCATTCATTGCCTTACCCTGCAAAATTGATTTGGTAAATACATCTGGAATTTAATATAATAAACTGTAGTATAACTTTAAGAACAGCAGAAACAAGAAGTCATATTAGAAGAATTAGAAGATTTCTTTCTTAGACATAGTAGCGAAATTTTGCATAATTATGAATAGGCACATTTTCACGCAAGTTAGAGTAGTGATAAGAATTACAATTATAAAAGAGAGAAAATTTTAGTTTAAAAAAAAAGACTTTTATTAAATTGATTTAAAAAAGAAATGACAACATCTTTAAAGAATGTTACTAACATTCAAACAGTGACACAACCAGTACAAGACATTTGTTAGCACGATGAAAAACACATTGAAGAAATACTTTGAAAGCCATTCAAAGATCCTCTCAGCCACACACACTTTATCTAACCAATCAATCAAATTGATTTAATATCTAATAGTAGAATATGACATTAACATACCTTTGCATCGTCCGTGGTGATAAATGTTGATTACCGATTGACTCCTACAAGCCTCTCTTTCAAGCCAACATTGGTTACTATAAGTATGACCGTTTGTTCCACACACCATGTTGACCTCATCTGGGCATCTTAAGTTACACTGACAATTCGGTCGTCGTTTCTCGTCTAATACACAAGTCTGAGGATAGATGCATGCAAAACCTTGACAGGGATCTAAAAATAGAATATGTAAATTAAGTCAAAAACAAAACAAGAAGGCTTTTCAACATTTTCACTATTGGGCCCTATTTTGACCTACCGGTATATCCAGCAGAGGCAGACATCTGGGTTTTTCTGATTGACATAAAAACACAAACTTTTAAAGCATGATGCAATAATCACTCATGCAGAGTTTCTGAGAAGTAGGCATGTGTTAGATTTTCCAATAGGATCCTATGTTAAGTTATGTCTAGCAATGGCAGTCATATGCATCTTGGTCAATTGACATAAAAATCACATTGAAATGACAATCTCAATGTACAGTTTGGGTTTCTTCAAATAAGTAGTTTCTAGGAAGGCATTTGCAAAATTATATCATAGGATAATATGTTAAACTTTAGTAAGCAGTGGACACCAATACAATTTGTAGAATGTTACATATTCAAATAGATGTTTACACATTGAACAATCTTTCTCAACTGACCAATACACATTAAGACATAACATTTTAATTTCTCTTGACTTAAACTTTGACCTACTGCAGACCATTTAACAGTTGAACAAATTTATCATCAAATGCCTGACATCCCTAATGAGAGATAAACAACAAATAAATCTAACTGACCACCACCTGTTTGTCTAGAACTACTAAGTAAAAATCGAATCATGCAAAACTAACTTAAACTTTAATCTTAATCAATGGAAAATATTGAAATGTAGAAAATTATTTAAAATATAACCTTATCAAACTTTCATGTAAATATGCACTGCATCATATCTGTCAGTTACCTAAGGTAATGTCACTGGGTATACCCATCACCACTAAAGAACACAATACAGCATCATATCTGTCAGTTACCTAAGGTAATGTCACTGGGTATACCCATCACCACTAAAGAACACACTACAGCATCATATCTGTCAGTTACCTAAGGTAATGTCACTGGGTATACCCATCACCACTAAAGAACACACTATAGCATCATATCTGTCAGTTACCTAAGGTAATGTCACTGGGTATACCCATCACCACTAAAGAACACACTACAGCATCATATCTGTCAGTTACCTAAGGTAATGTCACTGGGTATACCCATCACCACTAAAGAACACAATACAGCATCATATCTGTCAGTTACCTAGGGTAATGTCACTGAGTATACCCATCACCACTAAAGAACACAATACAGCATCATATCTGTCAGTTACCTAAGGTAATGTCACTGGGTATACCCATCACCACTAAAGAACACAATACAGCATCATATCTGTCAGTTACCTAAGGTAATGTCACTGGGTATACCCATCACCACTAAAGAACACAATAGTCAAACCTGTATTAAGAGGTCACCTTTGTAACAAAGAAAAAGTTGTACTTTAAGTCAGGTGACCTTTTAAAAGATATCTAACTCATATGAAAGTGTTCTTTGACAAGACAAGAAAAAAGTGACATTGAATACAAGTCACGGCTTAATAGAGGTGACTGTAATAAATTGTGGGGAAACATTAAATGATCAAAATACAAAATCAGAAGGGCTTTGTGATTTTAAAATTATACATCTACATGGGGTGAAGGCCAATTGGTAAGTTATAATTAGTACATTTGTAACAAAGGAAAGTTAACAAGAATGATGGAGGCTAAAACAAAAAGTACTAACCTTCCAACAATTTCGTCCCATATACAATATATTATGTTGTATGCACATTGTCAGAAAATATATATATAATTAATTTGCATGAGCTTTAGAAACAGGTAGAGAAGCGAGTCTTTGATGTTGCTGGTCTGTTTAACAGCAAGTGCAAATACAATATATTTTTACCAACCCTACTAGTTCCCAGACTACTGAGTATTACACACTAGATAAGGTAAATGATTAAAAACAAAATAATATAGTAAGATTTAACACACACAATCCCCTGCCATGTTTTTTTTATTTCTTAGGGGAAGGGGTATGGGTGGAGGGGGAACTATCCTCTATCTGAATCTGCAGCTGATCAGATCCTTTTTTCCTCAGATGAAATAAATTCATGGTGTGTTAGAAATGTTCACATTTAATTTGAGGAATTAAACAAAGAATGATCTCTCTGTGTTATACATTGTGTCTTAGTTGGCTGGATGTTAGGTTTATCTCTCTGTGTTATACATTGTGTCTTAGTTGGCTGGATGTTAGGTTTATCTCTGTGTTATACATTGTGTTTTAGTTGGCTGGATGTTAGGTTTATCTCTGTGTTATACATTGTGTTTTAGTTGGCTGGATGTTAGATTTATCTCTGTGTTATACTTTGTGTCTTAGTTGGGTGGATGTTAGGTTTATCTCTCTGTGTTATACATTGTGTCTTAGTTGGCTGGATGTTAGATTTATCTCTGTGTTATACATTGTGTCTTAGTTGGCTGGATGTTAGGTTTATCTCTGTGTTATACTTTGTGTCTTAGTTAGCTGGATGTTAGGTTTATCTCTGTGTGTTATACATTGTGTCTTAGTTGGCTGGATGTTAGATTTATCTCTGTGTTATACATTGTGTCTTAGTTGGCTGGATGTTAGGTTTATCTCTGTGTTATACTTTGTGTCTTAGTTGGCTGGATGTTAGGTTTATCTCTCTGTGTTATACATTGTGTCTTAGTTGGCTGGATGTTAGGTTTATCTCTGTGTTATACATTGTGTTTTAGTTGGCTGGATGTTAGGTTTATCTCTGTGTTATACATTGTGTCTTAGTTGGCTGGATGTTAGGTTTATCTCTCTGTGTTATACATTGTGTCTTAGTTGGCTGGATGTTAGGTTTATCTCTGTGTTATACATTGTGTCTTAGTTGGCTGGATGTTAGGTTTATCTCTCTGTGTTATACATTGTGTCTTAGTTGGCTGGATGTTAGGTTTATCTCTCTGTGTTATACATTGTGTCTTAGTTGGCTGGATGTTAGGTTTATCTCTGTGTGTTATACATTGTGTCTTAGTTGGCTGGATGTTAGGTTTATCTCTGTGTTATAC
>MJUT01035306.1:80603-98254 GCA_002080005.1 Gigantidas platifrons
GGATTCTTTTATTTGTCACATGTAAGTTCGGAAGTCCTCGGGAAACAAGAGTTATCCGCCCTTGACCAATACCGCAGGAAATTGTGTGTGGTTCCGGGCGAATAAATTCAAAACAGTCGTCAAGCGGCTATAAAGCAAAAAATCACGTATTTGAAGGCTATGAATTGGACTTTTTTTTATTCTGGACATTAAGTGTTGATCCTTCAGAAACGACGGTGTTTTTATAGTATTTGATAGAAAATACGGGTTTATGTGAAAGTGTATAAAATCGACTAAAACCAGGTTAGACATGCACAGTAGGGTACCAATTACGTATAAAAAAGAAAATATTCACCAAAACTTTTTTTAAAAAAGAAAATATTCACCAAAAAAATGTTCCTGTCCCCAAGCGCCTGTGGATTTACAACATTAAAATTTTAAACAGATTATGGGAAAAAATATATGTTATTTTCATTGGACTTTGATGGCCTTATAAGGAAAAACACATTCTGTAAAAAGTCCATTTTTAGAATCAAAGTCGGAAAAGTGCAAATGATCTATTGTTGCAATATAAATTCTAAAACATAGACTAGACCTTAATTATCAAAAACATATTTCTCGATTATCAGGGGTTGAAAATTCCTCAAGTCCGACGCCCGGGACTAGAAAATTGAAACTTCGGGTTTGCCGTTTTTCCATGGAAAAAGCCCATCGGGCATGCCTTTAAAAAAATAAAAACTCCACTTTTTTCTAAACGTCTTGTTTTCAATTCAAATCACATGCAAGTTTTTGTCAATCATCTCCTTTCACTGTAAATAAGTACTAAAAAGCTATTTTAAGAACGGTAATACACATCCTGGATGGATCGATATTCCTTATGAATATTAATGAGTTCCGAATCACCTATACGCTTCCCACATAGGTCTATGTAAAGTCAAGCATCGGAATAACATTGATCAATCGTATGTTTATGTTGACAACTTTTGAGAAAAATGCTGTTGCTTAATTTTAATTTTACAGTCAAAAAAGCGGAAAAACGGAAATCGGATGACGAGCCAACTGATCCTGAAACTCCCAGTAATAAAGATCTTAAGTATGATAGGGAGAAATGAACGAAAACATTTCAAAACTCATGGATAGATAAATTTCCTTGGGTCGTCTTTGACGAGAATGCTCAGGAAATGTACTGCAAGTACTGTAGAAAATGTCCACACTTGTCAGATAGGAACGATGCCCTTACTCGGGGAACTAAAAATGTACGCATTGATGGACTTAAGTTACATGATAAACACCAGGAGCACTTGTTATGTGTCAAGCATTAGTTTAAGGAACTTGATGATCCCCAGGCAGCTGCCAGCCCTTCACAGGCCTTTGCTAACTTTATCCTGGCTACAAATTGGGACTTGGCAAATCACTGACCGGGCTTGGGTTAAAAAAGCTGAAAAAGCCCTGGGCTTGGGCCTGCCCAAAATAATTTTCAACCCCTGATTATTCTTCAAATCATTTAACTATATTTTGAAGTTAATTGTCAGATTTATATCATATATATTGTTGTATGAACATGCATCTTGAGAAAAAAAAATGTTGATTTGAAAAATATATTGTTACGAATTTTTTTCTGGAGATTTATGGAAGTCAAACGGACTATAATAAATGTTATCTATTAATTTTATATAATATATAGTAAGTTTACTCTTTCTGCACTTGTCATTTTAGATTTTAATGTAGGATGTGTGTACACATACTGAAGATGTCCCACACGGTAATGCATAATAATCATTAACTATTTTCACAGAATTTGGGTTAGGGATCGTCTCAAAATGTGACAGTTTTTTTCAAATGAAGTTAGTTTCTGATTTGGCTCAGACCACCCACCCACCCCTTCCAAATGAAAGTGTGAAAACCAGAATTCAATTTTATGCCGTTTTTTAAGTGCATTTTTAAAGATTTATTGACAAATCTCAATGTGCGATTTTGTTTTTTTTTCCAAACGTGACAGCTGAAAACCACCCACCTACCAAACGAAATTTTGAGACGATCCCTTAGGGTTATGATGTTTAATGAAACTTTCAACAATATTTCAGTTATATTGTGGCGGTCAGTTTTATTGGTGGAGAAAACCGGGAGTACCCAGATGTGCTGAAAGTCACTCATAGAATTTGAAATTGCTAAATAGCAAAAACGTGATGATAAAGTAGTTGTGTTGGGTTATGGGTATTTCATGCCACTTTCAACAATAAATCAGTTAAATTATGGCAGTCAGTATTGTAAGTAGAGGAAATTGATGTGCCCAAGAGTACCTCTAGTCACTTGAACAAAATTAATTACAAAAACATGTAAATAGTTCACACTGCTACTGACTTTTAACTATAATAACCTCTTTCAGAGAAGCCGTTGTAGTCATGATCATATGGTAGTTGGATTTACAACTACCATGGCAATCTGCCTATCACCTATAAAGTTGCGAGTTCGAATTATCTTCATGGCAAGGTGTACTGAATACAACATTGTGTGATATAGTTTCTCAGTGACTTGAGACAGGTCGTGGTTTTCTCCGGGTACTCCGGTTTCTTCCACCAATAAAATTGATCACCACGATATAACTGAAATATTGTTGAAAGTGGCATTAACCACCATAACCCATAACATCCACCTCTTTTAGTTAAAGGGTCATTATACCATACTCCTTGTCTTGTAAGGCTACTCAAGGGCCCAGGTGGCTCAATGAGTTAGGTAGTTGGATTACCTAACAACTCATACAAGCATATCACCACTATGGCGTGGGTTCACCCGGCTTTGTAAATTACAAAAAAGGGTGCACTCGATCTGCAGACGCAAGTGATAAAGTTTACCAGTTGCCATGATATAGCTGACATATTGGTGAAAGTGGCATTAAACACCAAAAATCAATCAATCATGTAAGGCTACTCCTAACAAAGGTGACCCTCTCCTATCAGGCCGGATTTCAGATATCTTCAGATGGTAAAATGCTACATAATTGTGCCCTCTTATAAACAGGCGTGATACAAAAAGTATTACCACAACTGACGGTGAATTTATAACATGGAAACAGGAGAAAAGCTTCCAGACAAAGGACATAAGTCCCTAGGACAAAAGCCCACCATAATGAAATAATCATACAACATTATTATATTTTTATATTGATGCTGATATTGAAAATAGTCTTAAAGTACAAAAATAATTGATAAACAATTGGAAATTTCCTTTATATCCTTTGAAGATATTAAAAACAAATATTGAGTTATTTTTTCCTAAATGAATCTATTTCAAAATTGTTATTAAAAATAATTTTAACCCATAAATAGCAGACACAACCAGGGACCATTCTGGTTAGAAAATAAAATAACTGAAAATCAATGAAAAATAGCTGAGACCATCTACACCATCGTTTTGAACTGTTCTGATCGTGTCCTGCAATATGAGTGTTAAAATACAGAGGTGCAAAATATTTTGAATCGCTTTAGAAAATATAGAGAAAATACTCTAAATTCAAACAGTTTAACAAAGACACAGATAAAACTAGATGTGTCGGAACGACACGAATGTCCCCGCCGTGAATGTTAAGGATTCTCGCAAATGTTTCACCCTTTTTTAATTCACTCAGTATTAGGCTAAGAATAACAAACTATTGTTTAAGATCTGTATCCTCAAGCCTCCTTAAATTCACAAGATTTATTCATGGAAACAATATTGCCTCAACAAATCTTGATATGATCAGAATCTACAACACTTGAATATGAATAAGAAGTCCTATAAGCATAGAGAAATGAAGTGGTGACAACTAAATATTTGGCCAAAGTTAAAAGTCCAAGGTGCGTAAATTATCCCAAAATCATTCAATCGGAACGAAATTCAAACTTGATCGGTAACTCATCACTATACACTCACATTACCAAAAATCAAGTCATAATCTCAAATCATAGTAAAAAAAAGTGGTGACAACTAAATATTTGGCCAAATTTCAAAGCCCAATGGCCGTAAGTTGCCCAAAAATCATTCAACCAGAATGAATTTCAAAGTTGATCTGAAACTTATGATTATACATTCTCATACCAAAATCAAGTCAATATCTCAAATCATAGTGAAATAAAGTGTTGACAACTAAATATTTGGCCAAATTTCAAAGTCCAAGGGCCATAACTCGGCCAAAAATCATTGGACCAAAACCAAACGTAAACTTGATCTGTAACTTATCATTATACACCCACATACCATATATCAAGTCAATATCTCAAAGCATAGCGAAATAAAAGAACTGCCTAGTGCATAAATGTGTGACGTATGCATAATATTTAGTTTTATATATTTATAGAAAGCAGCCTTGTAGTCTTAATGTATAACATACTTACAAGCCACATGCAAACAATTATTCAAATCTATCCATGTTTACTAAAGTTATTGCGTAAACAATACACAATTCTCAAAATTTGTGATTTTTCAACCAAAAACTAAGATTTTCCCCCAAAACCCTTGCTTCAAATATTTCCATGTAATAACCCATCCAAGATAATGATATTTACGAGCCACATGCAAAAAATTATTCAAATCTATCCATGTTTACTTAAGTTATCGTGTAAACAAGACACAATTCTCAAAATCTGTGATTTTTCAACCAAAAACTAAGATTTTCCCCCAAAACCCTTGTTTCAAATATTTCCATGTAAGAACCCATCCAAGTTAATGATAATTACAAGCCACATGCAAAAAATTATTCAAATCCATCCATGTTTACTCAAGTTATCGTGTAAACAAGAAAGTGTGACGGACGGACAGACAGACAGACAGACAGACAGACGGACGGCCGCTATTACTATATCCCTCACTGCTATCGCTGGGGGATAAAAAAGTGGTGACAACTGTTTTGTTTCGGAATTATGGAATGACGGACATGGGTAACACTATATGTCCCAGCCACTTAGTGGTGGGGACATACAAATGCAGTCTAAATATATTAAAATTAATATTATTTTTATGCAGTTTTATAAATCTCAAAAATGATTTTTAGAAAGTGATCATTTTTTTTTCTTCTTCAAATTTCATCCTACTTACATTCTAATGATATTGTGAGTCGGTAAAGCACAAAACAGCATTTTTTTTCAATTAAGAGCTTACATTTTTAATACATTAATCATCTTGACAAGATTGAGGCCTATTCTGTTTGATATGGTCTACACTTGGCTTCATTCAAATGACTATGTTCTAAGATTTATCGGTATCTAATCATGGCAACTCTAAATATCACAGAACAAAGCAATCAGAGCTTTATATCCTAATAATGAAAGTTCTGTAGTATATAAACAATAATTATTTATATACCGCAATGTAAGTTTATAGTAAATGAATTACAGATAAGATGTGTATTCAATGGGTAATTTAAGGAGAATTTTTTTCTTTTTTCGTTTGTAATATTTTTCGCCAAACCTTTGCTACAAATAAACAGAATCATAATATAATATAAAATATACTCAGAGGATCAGTTATCTTGTATATCTTCCACCAGCCGCAAGAATTAATATAATTTTAAAAGGTCCACGGTACTTTATCGAAGATTAAAATGTGAAAATATTCTCGAAAGACCACGTTACTATATGTAATTTTCTAATCAGAGAGCGCTTAAATAGAAAAATATCTCCCTAAATACCCATCGTATTCCCTTACAATCAGTAATTCATTTAGTACAAACGTTGTTGTATGAAAGGATTACAGTATAATATTGAATTATTGATGTCACGGTTCTTGTTCCTATACAGAAGAATTTTGAAAAGATATCATACTGATAATGGTTATAAAAAAAATACAGAGTCTAAGGATTCTGTGTTAAAACAGAATGATAAAGTGATCATGGGTTTATGGGGTTTATGGGTGTTTATGGGTGTTTATGGGGTTTATGGGGTTTATGGGTGTTTATGGGTGTTTATGGGGTTTATGGGGTTTATGGGTGTTTATGGGGTTTATGGGGTTTATGGGTGTTTTAAACCTCCTTTGAACAAGATTTTAATTAGATCATTTAGTCAGGTTTTCTTTTTAGTTTTTTTTTTTTTGTGTGGAGGATTTTATTTAGATCTTTGGTGTTTAACGCCACTTTCAGCAATATTTCAGCTATATCATGACAACCAGTTTTAGTGGTGGAAGAAGCTGGAGTTCCCAGAGAGAACCACTGACCATGGGCAAGCAACTGGTAAACTTAATCACTTGTGGCTGCTAGTAGAGTGCACCCTTTTTTGTAATTTAAAAAAAGCAGAAAACCCACACTGTATTGGTGATAGGCTTATATGAGTTGCTAGGTAATCCAACTACCTAACTCACTGAGCCACCCAGGTCCTTTTTTGTGGAGGAAATCAGTTATCAGTTAAACCTGACCTGCCTTTCATAAACTTTACTTACAAACTTCATCATAAAAGGTGGTTTTGAGTATACCTCGCTGCAAGGAGGGGATGTACCTGGGTGGCAAAGTGATCAAGGGTGTTGACTTATGACAAAGCATAAAGGGGGGACATGTAGCTGAGGGCAGATTTTTTTGGTGGGGGGATATAAAGTTCTGGAAGTTCTATGATCTTCATCCACCATTTTTTTTTTCATTAAGGTACCTTTGTATATGCATACTTTTTCCCCTCAACTGATCGAAATTTTTTCCTACAAATAAAATATAGTCCTTCAAACAATTGACCCATCAGAAAGCCATTTTTTAATGTAATATAGATGACGGAAAATTATAGATTTTTTAAGCAGCACCAATAAAGGGTTCTCTCTTATTAGACAGGTTACCGTGACCTACATTCTTGACTTACTACAATCAACATAACAATCTTCTTCCTGCATATTAGACAGGTTACTGTGACCTACATTCTTGACTTACCACAATCAACATAACAATCTTTTTCCTGCATATTAGACAGGTTACTGTGACCTACATTCTTGACTTACCACAATCAACATAACAATCTTCTTCCTGCATAATAGACAGGTTACCGTGACCTACGTTCTTGACTTACCACAATCAACATAACAATCTTCTTCCTGCATATTAGACAGGTTACTGTGACCTACATTCTTGACTTACCACAATCAACATAACAATCTTCTTCCTGCATATTAGACAGGTTACCGTGACCTACGTTCTTGACTTACCACAATCAACATAACATAAAGGGTTCTCTCTTATTAGACAGGTTACCAGGACCCATGTTCTTGACTTACCACAATCAACATAACAATCTTCTTCCTGCATCCATGAATCACCACAATATTGTCCATTAGCAGAAGGAGGTGGGTTTGTACAGTCTCTAAATCTCCTCCTCTTCCCCGCCCCACAGGATACAGAACAATGGGACCATTTATCCCACTCACTCCATCCTCCATGGACTGGCACTATAACATAAATCATATAAACATTGGACAGTTTTTTGTGTATTTTTTTACCCTTGTACAGACCCTGGATCGTTTAACAGATATTTCGTATCGTTTGTGTTTTTCGTTCGTTTCGTTTGCATTTATCGTTCGTTCGTTTTTCGTTTTCCGTTCGTTTGCATTTCTTGCCTGTAATTTGTTCGTTCGTTTCATGTATCATTCACCAGTTTAATTAGGCGAACACACGAAACGAAATACTAACGAACGATTCACGAATCGAATGATACACGATAAGAACTTGTCAACTACGATTTCCAGTTTAAAATAATTACTACAATTTCAATCTTACTATTACTAAACATTTTTAATTTAAATGTAAACAAAATTTTACATATACAAACATGTATTTTCTTTATTTACATTTACCAGTAATTTTGTACAATAAGGGAAAACATATTTAATAAATGCATTTTTTCTATAATTTACTCTAGGACAAATAAACAAGAAATCATCTACATGTATGTAAACAAACACCTCTGGCAGTTTCACCTGGGAAATACATACACTGCAGGTGTGAAATGTCAACTCTTACATTTGTAATTTCATTCTAATTAACAATTATATGACCTTTTGAAGCCACACACCTCTCGGACAGCTTAACCGAGGAAATAACTGATACACGTATGTCTGGTTGGAATTGTCAATTCAGAATCCGAATAATTATAAATATAAATTCTGTATAATTATATAATTAAATAAATATAAATTCTATATAATTATATAAATAGAAAGTCATATTTGGAATTCAAAAATATGAGATTTAAAATTTAATCATAAATATAATTATTAAACACATTGGTAATATAAACTATTTAATATAAATTGTATTATCCTATTACTTTATTGACTAATTTATCATTTATATATATAACTTGCTTATAAAATATAAGATTACAGAAGTTAATCACATCAATTTGCACAAAAGTCATTCAAATAATAACACGATACTATTCGTGTATCGTGCGTTCGCTTCGTGTATCGTGCGTTCGTTTAGTGTATTGTGTGTTGTATCGTGTATCGTGCGTTCGTTTCGTGTATCGTGCGTTCTTCGTGTCGTTCGTTCGTTTCGTTTGCGTTTCATGCGTATTGTAAACTTATATGATCCAGGGTCTGTATCAATCATATGCCAAAAAAGTAGCCATCTCATTTTTTTAATTCAATATAAGGACTGAACTGATTAATATTCTAAAATATGTATAAGATATAGTACTATTGAAACAAAAGAAGCGGCCCATATTGAAAATATAACAGTTTTCTTTCTCAGCATGAGTACACAGGTGAAGGCTTAGGTGCAAGTACAAATGCGGAAAAAGAAACATGTTATATCAAATACAGCTACTAACTTCTCTTGTTTCAATAGTATTGTATCTAACTTGTATAATAATGATGTTATAACTTATAAAATAAAGTAGTGAGAACAGTTTTGTTGGTGAACAAGCTTACCTAATTATACCCCCCTCAAACAAAGTTTGGGGGGGGTATATAGGAATCACCCTGTCCGTCCATCCATGTACCTTGTAAGCGCAACTCCTCCTAAACGGCTTATTGGATTTTTATGAAACTTAAACACTTGTAGTACACTACCTGCAGATGTGCATGAAGTAATATGGTTGCTGCCCAGTATTTAAAAGAGGAGATAATTCAACTTAGACTGTCAGTCCGTCCGTGTACCTTGTAAGCGCAACTCCTCCTAAACGGCTTATTGGATTTTTATGAAACTTTACACACTTGTAGTACACTACCTGCAGATGTGGATGAAGGAATATGATTGCTGTCCAAATATAAATGGGGGGGGGGGCATGTACCTTGTAAGCAAGCTCAACTCCTACTAAACTGCAAGCGGGGGGTATCACTCATTGAGGTCACTCACAGTTCTAGTTTTCAATTGGTCAAGTTCTTTTAGCTTGTTCATATAAAGAACTGCAAAAACATCGGCTGTAATATTTGCTTGTATCAGCAGTCTGTAACTGATATTAAAGGTCACATTAACATGTATTATTGTGAAAATAACAATGCCATAATTAATCATTTGATTGTTTGTCCCAACATGACCTACCAGAAAATGTGCCTACTAGAATTCCTAAATTATTTCAAAACAAATGTAAATATATTCAATTTCCATAGTGATGTGGTATCTTGTTCCTGTTCTTTAACAAATTTCCCTACCTACCTACCTACCCTAACCCATGTCCAGCACCCATGTGTCAGGTTTGGGAAAACATTTTGTTCTTGCATGGGGAATAAAATCTTTCCTGTGTTGGTGTTCCTCAAGGTAAATATTTTTTCGAAGATGAACTCTCCCTTTGAATAAATACAATACAAGTTGTCTTTTTGTGGCATTCATTCAATGGGAAGTTTAAATTTCTCAATGAAAAGCCAATCATTCATTGATTAATTTTGGTGTGCAAAAAATAAACTCCTAGTGATGAAACCTATATTAAACTAGAGGCTCAGTGGGCTAAGCCTGTGTCACTCACCTTTCATTCTGCTTTGATGAAACTTAATACATAACCTTCCATACATGTAGATGCTTCCTACCAAGTTTCGATTCATTTGGCTAAGCGGTTTCAGAGGAGAATATTTTTTAGAAATAAAACAATCAGAAACAAGAATTGCCTGTGGCAGCCATGTTTGTCAACGGATCAGGACGAAATGAGCAATCTTAATAGAGAACCTTCCATAGATGCTTCCTACCAAGTTTCAGTTCAATTGGCTAAGCAGTTTCAGTAGGAGAAGATTGTTTAGAAATCAAGCAATCAGAAATAAGAATTGCCTGTGGCAGCCATGAATGTTAACAGATTGAGACGAAATGAGCAGTCTTTACAGAAGACCTTCCATAGATGCTTCCTACCAAGTTTCGGTTCATTTGGCTAAGCGGTTTTAGAGAAGATTTTTTAGAAATCAACCAATCAGAAAGAAGAATTGCCTGTGACAGCCATGTTTGTTAACGCATCGGGACGAAATGAGCAATCTTTATAGAGACCCTTCCATAGATGCTACCTACCAAGTTTTGGTTCATTTGGCCAAGCAGTTTAGGAGGAGAAGATTTTTAAAAATCGGCCAATCAGAAACAAGAATTCCCTGTGGCAGCCATGCTTGCTAACCGAACGGGACGAAATGAGCATTCTTTAGAGAGGACCTTCCATAGATGCTTCCTGCCAAGTTTCAGTTCATTTGGCTGAACGGTTTCAGAGGAGAAGATTAAAATGTGAAAAGTTAACGGACGACAAGTGATGGCAAAAGGCAATGTGAGCTAAACTAGATGCTCAGTGGGCTGAGCCTGTGTCGTTCACCTTTCATTCTGCTTTTATTTGAGGAAACTTAATACAGAACCTTCCATACATGTAGATGCCTCCTATCCAGTTTCGGTTCATATGGATAAGCAGTTTCAAAGGAGAAGATTTTTTAGAAATCGACCAATCAGAAACAAGAATTGCATGTGGTGACCATGTTTGCTTACCGATCGGGACGAAATGAGCAATCTTCATAGAGGACATTCCATAGATGCTTCCTACCAAGTATTGGTGGTAGCCATGTTTGCTAACCGATCGGGACGAAATGAACAATCTTCATAGAGGACATTCCATAGATGATTCCTACCAAATTTTGGTGGTAGTTATGTTTGTTAACCGATCGGGATGAAATGAGCAATTTTTATAGAGGTCATTCCATAGATGCTTCCTACCAAGTTTCGGTTCATTTGGCCAAGCGGTTTCAGAGGAGATTTTTAAAAATCGGTCAATCAGAAACAAGAATTGCCTGTGGCGGCCATGTTTGGTAATGGATCATAACAAAATGTGCACTCTTTAGAGAGGACCTTCCATAGATGCTTCCTATCAAGTTTCAGTTCAATTGGCAGAGGGTTTTCAGAGGAGAAGATTAAAATGTGAAATGTAAACGGATGACAGACGATAGACGGACACCAAGTGATGGCAAAAGCTCATATTGCCTTTGACAAGGTTTGCTAAAAAGAATATTAAAATGTGAATACCTACTTGTAATGTATAGAATAAACATGTTACACTATATCAGCATTAGTTAATTTCTAAGGGAGATAATGGCAAGAGTTATCTTTCTTTTAACAGTTTATGCAGGAGTTATCTTTCTTTTAACAGAGGAGAAGATTTTTTTAAAAATCAACCAATTAGAAACAAGAATTGCCTGTGGCGGCCATGTTGGTTAACCGATCGGGACAAAATTAGCAATCTTTATAGAAGACCTTCCATAGATGCTTCCTACCAAGTTTCAGTTCATTTGGCGAAGTGGTTTCAGAGAAGATTTTTAGAAATCGACCAATCAGAAACAAGAATTGCCTGTTGCGGTCATGTTTGTTATTGAATCGGGACAAAATGAGCAATCTTATAGAGGACCTTCAAAGGATGCTCCCTACCAAGTTTCGATTTATTTAGCCAAGCGGTTTCAGAGGAGAAGATTTTTTAGAAATCAACCAATCAGAAAAAAAGAATGGCCTGTGGCAGCCATGTTTGTTAACGGATCGGGATAAAATTAGCAATCTTTATAGAGGACTTTCCATAGATGCTTCCTACCAAGTTTCACTTCATTTGGCTGAGGAGTTTCAGAGGAGAAGATTAAAATGTGAAAAGTTAACGGACGACAGACGACGGGTCAGTGTAGGAAACAATTTTTTTCAAACACTCGCCATTTTGGCGAGTTGCTTCAAAATTGTACTCGCCAAGCCTGGGTAGATATTTCTACTCGCCAATGATCCAATGCAAATATTTTACATGAAAAATAATAACAAAGATTTATAGCATTTGTATTCATTCTGCATACAAATCAGTTACTTTTTCAATTAACATCATAACTCATGAACTCGATTGCAGTACGTATTTAATTCAATCATGTCTCCGAAATAACTGTTTAGAACATCGAAATTAATTGCTGCAAAATCCGACCCTGACTCGAAAATTACAATTTTTAAAACATTTACCTTTTTACCATGCCCACCCAAACCCAATTTTATTTGCTATCATCAAGTTTTACTCTACCGAATCGGTATTTAAGATAATCTGAATCGCTTGCATTGAACTTTGGGAGGTATATATTAATTTTATTTGATCCCGGTTCGGAAAAGGACGCCATCTTTTAGCGTTTTCTATCAATAAAAGAAATCAATATGGTGGACGTGAAACATTCGCTATTCCTATCAACAATTTTGAAGGATTTCTTCACATCTTTTATTGTTGAATCAACAATTTTATGGAATCATTGACTGAGAAACTACTTCGTCAGGTTGGTTGACAGGGGCGAGTGCAAAATAATTAAAACTCGTCTCACAATGTTCGGTCGCCAGATTGTCGAGTTCTTACACAAACATACTCGCCGAATTTGTTCTCTTCTCGCTTTTGGCGAGTTGGCGAGCGGTAGTTTCTTTCACTGCAGACTAAGCTCACATTGCCTTTAGCAAGGTGAGCTAAAAAGGAGAAACATTGTCAGAGAAAGTGATTATAATAACATGTACAAATTGATGTCACTTGCACACTTCTAAAGAATAAATTTCTATTTTATATAGCAATGTGTGTCCTTATTTAGTATAGGTTCACTAGGAGTTTATTTCTTTTGTACAGCAAAATTAATCAATGAACTATTTACTTCTTATTGAGACATTCAAACTTCTCATTGAATGAACTCCACAATAGGAAAATTAGTCCATAGGTATTGTATTTATTCAAAGGGAGTGTTCATCTTCGATCAAAATACATTTTGTATATATCTTGAAGAACAACTGATACACAGGAAAAGTTTTATTTCACTTGCAATAAAAGAAAACAAGAACTATTCTAAAAAAAAGATGCACGATGAAGCACAAATATTATATTCTTCTATGAACAGTATTTCACTGAAATAACCTAAACATATTGGTTTTATAGGATTTTATAAGACATGTAAAACCTTGCATCCTACTTAATGTGGAAGGAATCGTTAATTTTTAGTAACAGTGTCCATCTGCCAGACAAAATTTATGAAAGGGGATCACCAAAGGATCAAAGGATTATTCAGAAATGCTTGGATCCAATTGGCCCAGTAGTTTCAGAGGAAATAAATTTAAAATTTCATCCCTCCATTTTCTATTTTAAGCAACTGTGGCCATGTTGGTTGGAGGTCTGGATTGCCGGACACAATTTTGAAAGGGGATCATCCAATTAAAGGACTATCTAAGCAAAGTTTAGTTCCAATTGGCCCTGTAGTTTCAGAGATGAAGATTTTTTAAATTTCATCCCACTTTTTTATTTTTAGTAACAGTGGCCATGTTGGTTGGAGGTCAGGACTGTCGGCATACCTGTTAACCTCAGAGATTGTGTATGTGGGAGATCTCCCACATTCCAACTATTTAATGTGGGAGATTTTGCGTGACGAACTTTTTCACACTAAAATTTTTAGATTAAAGCAAACAAAATTTACTGTACAACTTTTATTGTTGCTGAGCAACATTACTTCAAACCACTTTGGTAGGACAATACAGCTTGTTTTGCTGATCTTAGAACAGAATCACTTGGTTCGTACTCATAACACAACAAGTTTTGATTTTGCTTTGCACATAATAAAGAACAAAGTGTGTCATTGTTCAACTCAGATCTCGTATCTGTCTGGATTTTTTTTAACATAGAAAAAATTCTCTCTGGGTCTGCATTTTTAAGATTGGTTGATTTCCTTCTTGAAGCAACTGCTTTTTTGTGTGAATCTCCATCAGCATATGTCTTTTAATATTATATACACCACCATGGCTGACACTAAAATTTGTAGAACAAAGTTTGCAAAATGCCATATCATTCCCTAAAGATCTTCAAAGTAGGCTGCACCCAATCGTATAATTTTGTCCAGTCCTCCAAGAATTTGCAATAATGTTTCTTATTCTTTGAAGAAGGGGTGCTAGGTCCTGAATTCCAACGTCTCCTTGATTGTGACATAGTTGAACTGTATTTTTTTTTTAAACTTTTTTTCGTATTTAAGCAAGTAATTGAACGATACTCGTCTTCAAATTTTCTTTTTCCACAACTTTGATTCGTGTAGTTATCCATTCGATATTGCAAACAACTTACATTGTCGGCGTTTCTAGTAAAAACCGAGAGAATTCCAAGTAACAATCGGCTGATTCACGTTTTAATGACCCAGCTGATAAAAACAACAAAAATGGCGTCCAACTTTTCGATTTTAATCAAATTTATGGTCGCGGAAGATAATGTGGGAGAAGTATTTCAAAGCGGGAGTTTTTAGTCTCCCGCGCGGGAGGCACATTCTTTGCGGGAGGCCGATCTCAAAAGCGGGAGTCTCCCGCGAAATGCGGGAGGGTTAACAGGTATGCTGTCGGACACAATTTTGGAAGAGGATCACCCAAGGACCATTCCACCAAAGTTTGGTCTTAATTGGTCACGTGGTTTCAGAGGAGACGATTTTTTAGTAATTGTGGATGGACGGAGAACGGACACAAAGTGATGACAAAAGCTCACATAACCCTTTGGGTCAGGTGAGATAAAAGGGGGAGGGGGTGCATATTATTTCCTATCTATGGAAAATTCTCAAAAAAATTCATGGGTTCAACAATAACTTCTTAATATGTAATAGATGAAATGGCATTATATATATAAATGCTCAGAATTTAATACCTCCAGTCGCTCAGCTGAAGATTATATCAGGGCCATCTGCAGGTTTCTGGAAAGGGGGGTGTGGGGGGATGGTCTGGTAGGGAGATTCCCCCTCCAAGTCGTTAAGAACATTTTTGAAAAAATGGAACATTTTCGTTGGATCTGGCTGATTCTGACCTCGGTTTTGAGGAGTTTTTGATATTAATTCATAATTAATCAATGAATCAGTAAATATTATCTTCAATTCTTTAATTTTAACAACTACACAGTCACTGACTTGAAGGTATCAGTTTAAGTGAACAGAAGAATATCATTTTTGAAAAAGAAATGAATTAAATAGTTAAACTGTATTTAATTCATTTCTTTTTCAAAAATGATATTCTCCAGTATATATATAGTATTACTATTAAGCAAAGTAATTCAGACGGCTTTCGGACAGCTCACCTCAGATTCAATAAAGTGGACAATATCATTCCAAAACGATGTGTTGGACTTCCCTATCTGCATTCCTGTGGCTTGAAAGAAAGTTTCCATCATATGGAACATTTCTTATCACTTCACATCCTTTTTCTGCAACAGTTTTTTGCAAATTTATGAAGTCTCTTTTCCTTGATTCATCTTCAGCTTCAAATGTGTTCAGAGATTGTTGCATTAAGGAATTCATCTTTCCTGAAAACTTTGTCCTTACAATTGTATCGCCTTGACAGTTGGACCCAGGAAATTCCAAGATATGTGATTTTTAATGTTACTTGTACCACGGTTGTGTTTCATTCTAAGTTAGAATCATATGCGAAAGGGAAATAACTCTTACGAAATTATAAAATTAGAATCAAACTCGTAGTTCCAGAAACGGTTTCCGAAAAGGGTGTGCCGGGGGTAGAATAGGCACTAGTCCTCTAAAAGGGGTCAACCCCGCGGGAAGCCCGGGGAATAGAAATGGGACAGAGAGCTTCTTCGGCTTGAAGGGGTGTCCGTCGGTTGTGCGGGATGTATAAATTGACAACCAACCCGTCCTTCGGACGAGACGTAAATAAAAACTGAGGTCCCGTGTTGAGAGATTGCCACCCTCTTCGCACGTTAAAGAACCCAGTGTAACAGCTCTATGCTCATGATGAGTGGTCCATAGGAAGGAACCCTGATGCACTGGCAAAATTCTTCGACCCTACCCATCACATTTCCTTGTTTCGAGTTCCGTGGCATTTAAATTATTCTCGTCCTGAATATAGCTGAAAAATTGCTCGCTGGACGTTAAACATCAATCAATAAATCAGCCGAAAAGGGCTATAAAGAAACAGTGCAGGTGGCTGAAAGTACTATTCTTGTTGTGTCAAAAGCACAAAGTCGCATTTGCAATGAATCATTATTAGATAAGTCATATTGTATTTATTGGATAATTGAGTTTCAAACTTTTTTTTTTGTGGAAAGGGAGGTGCGATCGCACCCAAGCGCACCCCCCGTTCCGACAGCCATGTACATAACACATTGAAAATAAAACTTTACGACATACAATACTTTGGTTAAAGAGAATGTCGCTTAAATTTAAAGTTTAATACAGATATACCATTAAAAGTAATCATATTATCAGTTATACTCGAACTCCCTTTGTCTGTGCGGGGCGTAGGACGATGGATGCAACCAATCAGCAAACTACTAAATGACTTGCTTATTACAAGTGCTTTAAATCTGACATGCTTATTACAAGTGCTTTAAATCCTTTCTCCGAACTCTTCCCAAATTTGCACTATTCTCCAATTAAAAAGTTAGAAAATATTTTCACCTTTAAAATTGTTAGGCAAAAGCGTCCATAGTTACAAAAGTAGGTCAAAAGCGGTCGTATACGACTTTGTCGGAAAAAACATCCCTACCAACTTTCTGTCCAACACCCATGGGTCAGGTTAGGCCAAACTAACATATTGTTAATGGTGGCCCAACTAATATTTATTTCCTAATTTTCCAGCAAACAAATTTAATAATTATGATATGCATGTCAGAATATTTTGATTGCTTTGAATATCTTTTTTTTCTTCTAAATATGACAACAGCCACCTCAGGTTTGGCCAAACTAACATATTGTTAAAGGTGGCCCAACTAATATTTATTTCCTAATTTTTCAGCAAACAACTTTAATAATTATGATATGCATGTCAGAATATTTTGATTGCTTTGAATATCTTTTTTTTCTTCTAAAAATGACAACAGCTCATGCCTGTCCTTAGAAAGAAGTTACATCCATTTTTTTAAATTATGCTTAAAACAATATACACGATTAAAGGCAGATCACCGCCAAACCTGTATGTTTACTCGTTAAGGTGAATTCAAAACAAAATTATGTGATAGTTTGTTCATGACTTGCAGCAGATCTGTGGTTTTCTCCTTCATCAATAAAACTCACTACCACATATAATGAAATATTTTTGAAAGTGGCATTCAACACCAACAACCCTAATTCCATTAACATGACTTAAAACCTTTTGTTTCATATACATTTGCAAAAGTCAATTTGTTCATTATATATCCAAGGCTTCCTTCTTAATAAAAAAAAACTCAAATCTACATTCTCCTGGGAGGTTTGGGCCCATAAAACTAAATTAAAACTGAAATCTGCATTCTCCTGGGAGGTTTGGGCCCATAAAACTAAAT
>MJUT01035306.1:116049-126448 GCA_002080005.1 Gigantidas platifrons
CCCCCCCCCCCCTTTTCAACATGTCCATTTTTGAACAGTTCAGACTGTGTCCTGCAACTTGCTAAAAAAAAAAATCATAGAAAAATAGTAGAAATCAGTTAAATAACTGAAAAAAAATCATCCCTGTGTAATAGCTTTCAAAGTTAAAATTAGACAAACCAATACAGGTATAAAATATAGAAATGTAGTTTGAAGTTAATAATAGCAAGTGTATTTAAAACTGATGTTAGTTCATTTTTACTTCTAAACACTTCAACTCTGAAAACAGAAATATAATATGTTAATTTACACATTCAAATGAACCACATTGGAATAAATAAAACTATTGACTTCCATGAAGGACAGTTACTATAACTTTCTACCATTTGTTTACCCACAGCTTAATGAAGGCATTCTTGTGACAACTAAATTATGAAATATTAATTGTACCAATCAATGAAATTGTAGAATAATAAATCGTTTCTCGCAAAATTAATGATTGACCTTGATTAAGACACTCTATGTATGTTTCATGAATATTAATTTTGTTCATTCATGAAGGAGGAAAGTGATCTATTAGATACTCGATGCAATTATCAAATGTCGACTGATTTTCCGAAGAAAGGTTATAACTTGATAGAAACATAATTAAGCGAGTTCGCTTTTAGAACAACACCTCCTTTAATACATACAGATGCAGCAATTTTATTTATATATGAATCAACGAGTTTGTGTCGTCATTAAGGATATAGCATCTTCAGACAGACTTAAAAGTTAATTTAAAGGTTTCTATCTTTCTTTATCGTACAAATTACGAAGCATACAGCTATATTTATATGTAAATAAGGTATTGATTCAGTTTTACAAATAACAAAATCAGACGTGCAGAAAAAACAAATGTATTGAAAGCAATTTGGGTAAAAAACTTCAAACAAGCATTTGTTCAGTAAAATATATGTAAATTGCCTTATAAATTATTGTTTTCCCGACTGCATCAGATCTCCATTTATATTAGTATATTAAGTCACCAGATAAATTTTATCATATATATTGGCCTAATTTGTGATACGTTGGTGGTTCTTGTGCATTTAAGATTTTATCTAATTTTGGATTGTAAATAGTAAATACCACTTGTCAGTAAATGAAATGGAATTTTCTTCTGTTTTCAAATTTTTTTTCAACAGAAAAAAATAATAATAGTAATAATTTGAAAAGAGAATCTTCAGTTTTTCAAATTTTAGTTAGTTCAAATTCTGAAAATAGCTTCTATAGTTGACAATTAATTTCTAACCAACTACCATATGATTACAACTACAACAACCCCTATACAAAATAGCAAAATATCTTAAGAAATACTCAAAATCATGGCCCGTTATACAAAATAGCAAAATATCTTAGGAAATACTCAAAATCATGGTCCGTTATACAAAATAGCAAAATTTCTTAAGAAATACTCAAAATCATGGTCCGTTATGCAAAATAGCAAAATATCTTAAAGAAATACTCAAAATCATGGTCCGTTATACAAAATAGCAAAATATCTTTAGAAATACTCAAAATCATGGTCCGTTATACAACATAGCAAAATCTCGTAAGAAATACTCAAAATCATGGTCTGTTATACAAAATAGCAAAATATCTTAGGAAATACTCAAAATCATGGTCCGTTATACAAAATAGCAAAATGTCTTAAAACATACAGAAAATCATGGTCCATTATACAAAATAACAAAATATCTGTAAGACATACTGAAAATCTACTATAAAAGGAATGTGAAGGCTAATATAACCATAACATCAAAACCATGGCTAAAAATTAAAAAATGGGCCATAACTGCACTACCACTTGTACAAATCATCTAAGTTATAATTAGAGTATATTACATGAAATTTTAATGGTTAAGAAGGGCCAGAGCGAGCGAAGCAAAGCGACCCACTTCTTAACCAATAAAATTTCACTTAATATAATCTAACTGACTTAGAATGTAACCTACTTTTTCATTGGTTCAACAGGGATATAATTTAATGGGAATTGATGCCTAGACTGCAGGGCTAGACTGATTTAATTTATTCTAGCCCTGAAGGAAAATGTCTAGACCTGTATTTGCGTGAGGGAAAACTTTTAATAATTACATGTCCATTCCTGCATTCTGAGTATGTTTTGAATGTATGAAATGTGCAAATATTGTATTAAAAAAGTGTATTTTTTTAGTTTCAAAGATTGAAAAATGTTAATAAAAGGCAAATATTTAAATAATTTTGTTTTATTCTGAATTTTCCAGTTCATTATCGGTGCCTTTAACAAATTTATCGTCTGGGTCGTCTTTCCCAATTTTTTTTACACCAGTCAACTCACCCGGGTTAACGCGTTATCGTGAAATCGGTACTTATCGTTGACACGGTTGTAAACATTGGCCAACGTGAAGACCAATGTCCAACGAAAAAGGTCAGTTTCATTAATTGCTTTATCTTTTTTCAGGAAAGCATTATGTCTTTGCATTCACATACTAATGTTCAATGGGCAGCAGATATAACACGGGAAATTATTTTACAACACAAGAGATACGTTCCCTAAAGTGTGTTACTTAACAAAATGTAGTAAAATTTTCTTACATTATCGCTGGTTATACAAATAGATGGCTACCTTTGGACAACAAACTATGCCCTTTTCACAAAAATTCTTACGATAAAAAATTGTTGTAAGTGTAAAACTAAGATTAAAAAGAGTTTCACAAAAATACTTACAATAATCTTAAGTGTAAAAATAGTCCTAACTTTATGTGTAAAACTACCCTGTCGTAAGTGTAAAATTTTGATCGTATGAGAAATTTTGGTCTTATCTTTTATCGTAAGTGAAAAAAAAATAGAAAAAAAGATGGACGATGTATTGGCGCTTCGACTTGAAAATAACAGAGCAATTCATTGTTAGTACATTTTCTCTGACCATATGACAAACCTAATTACACATATTGATAAATGTTTATTGAAATGAATATGTTTTAATACAAACAGTCGCTACAAATGACATTGTTGTTTACTCACTTTTTGGCGTGACTAATAACAGTCTATAACGATACATTCCATACATTTACCTTTTCAATGCAGCAAAGTGTATCATTTACATGACCAAAAAAATCAGGGGCCTGTTTAACGAAACTATCCTAATACATGTCTTTAGTCTTAGGACCATAATTAGGACCATCTTAAGACCATCTTAGGACATGTCTGAGACAGCACAATGAAGCATGGTCTTAAGACCATCCTAAGATATTCATTGATTAAAATATCCATATGGAGTGGAGATAATTAGCCCAATAAATAAAAAGATAATTTTATATTAATTATAAGCTTTCAATAAATTTAAAATCAGAAAGAAATTTAAATTAAAAGACGATTTGGAGTTAATCACAAGTTTTAGAGTTAAAATGTCTCTTCTGTACAATATGCATATCGAAATTGTCAGTCTATATTGACATTATTAAACTGTCAAACGAGTTATTTACGGGTAGTACACCCTATACAGATGAAAACAGTGAGTAAAGTCGTGCAAATCGTGTTCTTTTGTATGATAGACTTTCACCTTATATAAATAGAGTCGTATTTTGAATGTTATACATGACTGACATTTCCAGCCATCTTGACACCAGGAAATGTTTACTAAACCAAATGTTGACATGACTGACATTTCCAGCCATCTTGACACCAGAAAATGTTTATTAAACCAAATGTTGACATGACTGACATTTCCAGCCATCTTGACACCAGGAAATGTTTACTAAACCAAATGTTGACATGACTGACATTTCCAGCCATATTGACACCAGAAAATGTTTATTAAACCAAATGTTGACATGACTGACATTTCCAGCCATCTTGACACCAGAAAATGTTTATCAAACCAAATGTTGACATGACTGACATTTCCAGCCATCTTGATACCAGGAAATGTTCGTAATCTTGTGATGACATAATTGTGACACAAAAACAGATAATCAAGAAGCTTAAGAACAAAGTACCAAATCAATGTTATATTGACATACCAAGAAAAGCCACTTCATAAAATTCTCTCAATTCTGACAGCAACTTTTATCCTTATTGCAGAGATATAATACTGATAAGGCTTATATGAAGTAGAAACAACAAGTAATAAAAATCCTTTGTCTATCATAAAAGATTACGAAAAAGATGTTATTTTGTCAATGAAAACAGTATGAGTGTTTTGTACTTCTTGTTAGGAATTGGATAATTAGCTATCAATGAATGTATTAAGGCAAAAAATATTAATTAGCGTTGTATCACTTAGCGCTCCAGTTTGACATAAATGATGAATGAATTCAGGATTAATCTGACAAATATATGACAATCAAAATGGTGTACTTTTATGGTACGTGCTTTCATTCAAATATTAACTCATCGATTCACGAAAAAATTCTTTCTTAAATGGTACATTTAGGACATTGCGGCAGTGATTACTTCTATTCACACACAGAGTTTTTTCAAGTCAAGTAGGGTAAGGGGTTAGAGTTATGGTGTTTCACGCCACTTTCAACAACATTTCAGTTATAACGTGGGGGTCAGTTTTATTGGTGGAGGAAACCGGAGAAAATGATCTGCTGCAAGCAGAAGTGGAAGATGCAGATTTAAAAAAGCAGAAGAACCATAAGAACTCCAACTGAAACAATATGTCGAAGGGGAAGACATAATAAACAAAGTTATATAGTAAGACCGGTCTTTACCCAAGTCAAAACAGGCGGTGTTTTGATTGATGGGTTAAATCCTTGGGAGTCTAATTTAGATGTCTCAGTTACTAGTATACTAGACCCTTCTGCCAGCATTAAAGAGAAGTAACCTCTATAAAATCATGGAAAAAGGTATCATTTTAGAATCATGTCGGAAAAGTGCAAATCATCTATTGACCTTTTGTTTTTTAAACCAGTTCTAGCTGGATTTTATTTTATGTTCTCTAACATGGGAATTCTTTCATATTAAAAACATGAGAAGTCATACAAGCTATAACACTTGATCAGTAAATGTTCTTAGATTTACCTCTAAAAGGTTTCATTTTTAATTAACAAATGGTTTCAGACGACATTTGTTTCCATCATTAAAGCTATTCGGAATATATGTGTTGTACTCTGTGGCAGACATTTCATATATATATGTGACTAATATAAAAAACAAAAAGAAAAAAAAGGGAAAAAAAAGAGAAAATTATCTGTATTAACGAGTATCAATTGATCATTTCTGCAAGGTTTCAGTTCAAATAGCTTCTCTGTATTAACGAGTATCAATTGATCATTTCTGCAAGGTTTCAGTTCAAATAGCTAAGTGTTCATAAAAAAAGTGCCATTTTATAATTCAAACAATCTGAAATTTCTTATAATGTCCCATTTTGTCTGATCAAAAGGAAATTAGGAAATTAGAAAAAGATTTGAACTAGAAATTTAAGATGATATTTTTGATGAGTTGAGCTGAAAATGGCAGCGTTTTGTCATTAACGGAACTATTCTTTTGATATCGGTTAATACCATCTTGTTATGGCGCAGTAAAACCAGCATTCACTGATTCACCTCCGTCAAGGCCTTGACGAATATCAATTTTCTACATACCTTCATAGATAACAATGACTTATTGTTGTTAATTTGATTAGATTTAATGGTCTTCAAAAGCAATACATTCGTTAGTATAGCAATATTGGAAATTCTTAATGGGTAAAAATTTTAATAGCTCACTCAAAAAAGATATTTTTAATAATAAATTGTCATTATGCACGATAGATATCGAGATAAATAAAACTAAACATGGTAAACAAATGAAAATAATAATAAAACCGATGTACAATATATGCAAATTGAGACAGCGTGATAAATCAGCGATTTTTTTGTCGCATCTCTCTTCTTCATGATAATCATTTAATAAGAAAGGATATGGATGTAGTTGAACATGAGAGACTATCCAACTTAACACTTAGATACAAATTAAAGTCAATCAACGGCACTTTGTGTGTCTACATTTCACAGCAAGTCATAGATAATGGGTCTTCAATGATGAGTTGAGTGATTGTTGTTTAAGTCCAAATAAGTATTTTTCAGATATATCATGGCGAGATCAAGTTGCATTCAATGAAATTATGATGATTATGTTCGCTTTTTACTAAACCAACACACTTAATTTTGTATCTTTATATTACTAGCTGACTGAAACAACAGCCTGTGGGTAGATATATTGCTCCATGTCCTGATTTCAAGATAACCCATCTTTGTTCTTACTCCTCCAAGCTGCTTGTTTATGGGAGAAATGACAAATACCAATTTACTATCTTCCAAGCTGATTGCTTATGGGAGAAATGACAAATACCAATTTACTATCTTCCAAGCTGCTTGTTTATGGGAGAAATGACAAATACCAAATTACTATCTTCCAAGCTGCTTGTTTATGGGAGAAATGACAAATACCACATGTTGAGGCATTTAATTTGTCTATTCACCCTGATCATAAATATAGTTCACTTCAGTTAGGGTGTGGAGTATGATCCCCAGGGCCTGAGCTATAAGGCATTTAATTTGCCTAGTCACCTTGATCATAAATATATATGGTTTAGGGGTGGGGATCTCAACCATTAAAAAGTTCACTTCAGGTAGGGGGTGGGGTATGACCCCCAGGGCCTGAGCTATAAGGCATTTAATTTGCCTAATCACCCTGATCATAAATATATATATGGCTTAGGGGTGGGGATCTCGGTCACATTTTTTAATACAGATTCCACAGTGGGGTGGGGCCAAGCCCCGGGGATAAAAATTATTGAAAGCACAACTTCACACTGGCATCTCCAGTCATACTAAATATTAAGTTTCTATCTTTTGTAGTTTCAGAGAAATGTGTAATTCTCAAAATATGTACTTTTTCTATAAAAAACCATGATTTTACAAGAAAAAAACAATAGATTAATCTGAATTTGGAACTCGCTCTAAATAATAGTGTAATAATGCTTCCTACTAAAAATTATGTTGATCAGCCAAAAACTAAAAGCGCTATCGTGTTAACAAAGATAGGCTAACATACGCCTGCCCACCCGCCCTTCTTTCACCAAAACATAAGCCGAGTGCAACTTCGTTGCAACTTGGCTAATTAAATGCTCAATGGAGTTGTCTTCTCTTGTCAACAGATTGGGGTCAACACTTTCTACAAGTGTATTGAGTTTCAAGTTAATAGCTTTGATAGTTATTGAAAAATTTTAATTATACTAAAAAAATATCCCAAATTTCTATGTACTATGTCAAACAAGAGCAGATAACTCTGGATACACAAATCACAGGGTGACCTGCCTTGTTGTAATTGGTTACTCTATTGATAGTGAACAAGTATTCCAAGTTTCAAATGGATACCTGTGATAGCTTTTGAGAAATGGACTCTGAAAAAAAACTTAACCGACCCAGACGCTGACGCCGGAGTGACGACAATAGCTCGCCTTTTTTTCTTCGAAAAGTCGAGCTAATGAGTGTGACAATACCAGTTAAGATATATATGTTGATGAGTATTTTTTTTCATATTTCTATCACAGTACTATATTAATATCATAACGGAAAAAAAAATAGTACAATATTATATTTCTGTTTAGAACTGACTTTGTCATCAGGTAAAACACTCTTCATTAAGACTAAAAGCTTTCATTATTTCCCAACATATCAAAACTAATACACTGCAGAGACAACTAAAATGACAGAACAATTTTCCTTAGAGTTCATAAAAAAAATGGACAAATAGAATCATTAGATTTTATCCAGGAAATCACGTCCTTAAAATATTCATGAACAGGTCTTAAAAAGGTCAATATGTGAGTGCCTAATAATACAATGAGCTTTGTTGTTTTTTTACATCAACTATCTGCTGCAATCAAATTCAAATACATAAAGTGTACTTCATAGCACTTATTTTGATTGATTGATTGATTGATCAATAATATATAACTAGAGGCTCCCAGGAGCCTGTAATCGCTCACCTGGCTCAACGCTGCTCTCCTTAAAACATGTGAAAAAGGTTTGTATGTAAATTAAGTACAGTTAAGTTTGGCTATTGCAGCACCCCTCTTGGATGGAGTACACGGCTGCTAAACATAATTTTGAAAAGGGGCCTTGCAAGGACTCTCCTGGTAGACCTCTCCATTTCAAGTCTTATGAAATGTCACAAGCTTATGTTTACATTAAGTTCTATTTTTAGTAACAGTATTCATTTTGGGGAAAATATCGCTACCTGAATCCTATAATGAACAACTGAGATCACATTTCAACAGCATTTCTCATTTTGAGTCTTATGATATGTTACAAGCCTATGTTTGCATTCAGTTATGTTTTTAGTATTGGCGGTCATCTGGTTAGGGGCCAATGTCGTTGGACACAATTCTGAAAGGGGACCACATAAGGATCATTCCACCAAGATTTGGTCGAGATTGGCAAAGCAGTTACAAATGTACAGAGGAGAAGATTTTTTAATTCATTTTTTGCTGAATTTTCTATTTTAAGTAACAACGGCCAGCTTGGTTGGCGGCCGGGGTCATCAGACACAATTCTGATAGGGGACCACCAAAGGACCATTCCACCAAAGTTTGGTTCAAATTGGCCCAGTGGCTTCAGAGGAGTTGATTAAAATGTGAAAAGTTAACTGACGGACGGACGACAGACGACGGACGCTCAGTGGTCCCTTTGGGGCAGCTGAGCTAAAAACGGAATATATGTTAAACTACTCCTTGGCATGTAGCTGCAGTTAAAATTTGAGCTCATTTTGACTTATACTAAAGCAGCAATGGACAATTGAAGAAATTTCTATTTTTAGTAACAGCAACCATCTTGAATGGAGGGCAGGGCTGTCGAACACAATTTTGAAAGGGACCCACCCAGGGACCATCCCTGCCAGGTTTGGTTTAATTTGGTTTAGTGGTTTCAGAGGAGATGATTTAAATGTGATCTTTTATCAAAATATGCCTAATTTGCATAATCCGGGTATAAATCGGCTGAAAGAAAAATTTCACAGAAAAACCCGGAATAAATGTTAAACTACTCCTTGCCATGTAGCTGCAGTTAAAATTTGAGCTCATTTTGACTTATACTAAAGCAGCAATGGACAATTTAAGAAATTTCTATTTTTAGTAACAGCAGCCATCTTGAATGAAGGGCGGGGCTGTCGGACACAATTTTGAAAGTGACCCACTCAAAGACCATCCCTGCCAGGCTTGGTTTAATTTGGTTGAGTGGTTTCAGAAGAGAAGGTTTAAATGTGATCTATAATCAAAATATGCCTAATTTGTATAATCGGTAAAAATTGGCTGAAAGAAAAATTTCACAGAAAAACCCAGAATATATGTTAAACTAGTCCTTGCCATGTACTGCAGTTAAAATCTGAGCTCATTTTGACTAATACTAAAGCAGCAATGGACAATTAAAATTTCATCCCCCTTTTTTCTATTTTCAGCTTGGCGGCCATCTTGGTTGGAAGTCGGGATCACCGGACACAATTTTGGAAGGGGGCCATACAAGGACCATTCCACCAAAGTTTGGTTCAAATTGGCCCAGTGGCTTCAGAGGAGCTGATTAAAATGTGAAAAGTTAACGGACAGACGGACGACCGACGACGGACGCTCAGTGGTGACAATAGCTAAAAACTATATAGATTTGAAGGAAGAGATTGGTCAACAAGGTCAATAATAGATAAAAACTATATAGAAACTAGAACTGTAAGTGACCTCACTGAGTAATACCCCCCGCTTGCAGTTTAGTAGGAGTTGCGCTTACAAGGTACATGCCCCCCCCCCCCTTTTCGTGAAAGTATAAGTTGAATTATCTCCCCTTTTAATTTTCGACAGCAACCATATTCCTTCATGCACCATGCACATCTGCAGGTAGTGTACTACAAGTGTGTAAAGTTTCATAAAAATCCAATAAGCCGTTTAGGAGTTGCGCTTACAAGGGACATGGACGGACGCACAGTAAAAGTTGAATTATCTCCCCTTTTAAAGGAGTAGACCCACTCTCAATTTTTTATTAAGTAATGACAATCGGTTTCATAAGGAAATAACCGATGTGAAAACAGCTTCAGAAAGTAATATTTGAACAATTTCTTCATTTTGGAGCAAAACATGTATTTTTTTTTAGCAAAAATCACTGATATCTGGAAATGAATTCTCGGCACTTGATTATATTTGTATAGTATACATTTGTAATGCAGAATTATTGTAAACTACATTAACTATAATATTCATTCACTTTTTTATTGAAAATTTTCTCTTTTTTACCTTTTTGGGGCAAACAAGGTAAAATTTTTACAAAAATCTCTGATTTCTGGAAATGAACTCTCAACACAAGCTTTAATTTGTAAAGTATACATTTTTATGATGATTTATTGTAAATAATATAACTGATATTTTTTT
>MJUT01035306.1:126485-137422 GCA_002080005.1 Gigantidas platifrons
TTTTTTGGAGCAATAAAGGTAAAATTTGAAGAAAAGTCTCTGATTACTGGAAATTAATTCTCAACACAAGCATTTATTTGTATAGCATACACTTTTTATGAAGATTTATTGTTAACAAAATAACTATGATATTTTTTATTTCCATATTGAAAATTTTCTGGTTTTTTTTTAGCTTTTTTGGGAAAAAAAGGTAAAATTTTAACGAAAATCTCTGATTTCTGGAAATTAATTCTAAACACAAGCTTTTACCTTTATAGTATACATTTTTTATGAAGATTTATTGTAAACAATATAACTGTTATTTTTATTTTTTTTTTTTTCATTGAATTTTTTTTCTCTTTTGTGGCTTTTTAGGACAAAAAAGTTAATATTTTAACAAAAATCGACGATTTCTGGAAATTAATTCTCAACAAAAGCTTGTATTTGTGTAGCATAATAATTTTATGACGACTTATTTAAAACAAAATTAACTATAATATTTAAAAAAAATATATTGATTTTTTTCTCTTTTGTAGCGCTTTTGGGGGGCAAAAAGGGTGACATTTTAACAAAAATAGACGATTTCTGGAATTTAATTCTCAACAAAAGCTTATATTTGCATATTATACATTTTTAATCAAGATTTATAACTTATTCCTTTCAAGTGATATTAAGGTACAGTTACATACTTTTATGACGAGATATAACAATCAATATTATTAAAAGTGTTAAATACAAAACATTTATTCTTCAACAACACTTCCCTCACTATCGGATTCGTCAATAGGTTGTGGTACAACATTGGCATCTTCTAGGAAATCGCCCCAATTTCTTACACCATACCTTCTGTCAGAATTATCCCTAGCATAACCTAAGCACCATAATACTGAAGCTATGTGCGCACACACCCCGACAATCCTTGCACCTGCCTTACATTTGCAATACCATGCAGCTATTTGGTTAGAATCATATTGAATCCATAGCTGATTTTTTTTGGCTGATGTATGCCTACTCTGTATTTTGACCCTAATTAAATGGTGATCTTCCTGATGAACTAACATATCACAGTTTCCTTCTAGGTGCTCTTGCATATAGCTAGATGCAAGTTTAAGTTGGTAAATCCCACATGTGATATTGCGCAGTTCATTTTCATCAAGCAATGGAGTCATTAAATTAATTTTCAGCATTTTTCCAAATTATTGTCCGTTTCTCCATGTTTTCCGCTTCAACTCGTTGCTTCAGCCATGTCTAGTATCTGTGAAACAGACCTAAACACATAAACGTAACCAAGATCAGGATGCACGAACGAACAGACAAAGGTAACCCCAGGGATAGAATTTGATGGGAATTGATGTCTAGACTGCAGGGCTAGACTGATTTAATCTATTCTAGCCCTGAAGGAAAATGTCTAGACCTGTATTTGCGGTAAGGGTCGCGAAATGACCCACATCTGCTAGGGGGGTTTGGAGGCATGCCCGCCCTGAAAATTTTAATAATTACATGCAAAATCCTGCATTCTGAGTATGTTTTGAATGTAAGAGATGTGCAAATATTGTGTCAAAAAATTGATTTTTTTCGTTTCAAAGATTGAAAAATGTTAATAAAAGGCAAATATTTAAATAATTTTGTTTTATTCTGAATTTTTATTTGTCCTCAGGTTCCAGTTCATAATCTGACTCCATCTCTGAATACTCTGATAATTCCTCCTCCTTCTCCAGTAATCTAAGGTGTCTTTTTTGAAATTATTGGTGCCTTTATCAAATTTACTGTCTGGGTCGTCTCCCAAATGTTTTACACCAGTCACAGGACATCAGCTGACTTTCTCCGTCAAAATGTAGCCATTTGTACATTTGAAGCCAGTGAGGTTGAAATGTTCTCTTCCTTTTTGAGGCATCGTATGCCTTGTTACTTTCACGGCTGTCAACTTTCCGTTTAGACTCCGGTTTTGAAACACCCGGTAAGAATTTCCACATATTTTTTCATTGAAAAAGTAACCTTGAACTCGTGATCATAGTCATATAAGTTCTTACATATAGCGGAGAAATGAGTATCTTATTTCAAGTGCCGACATGACCAATGATTTTACATAAGATAGAAAACGATATCCGCGCGAAACACAATTTCCGGAAATTGATAGTCGTAAATTCACCTAGACACACGGTCTACGATAAAACAACTTGGCCTAGACCGAGCACAATTCTTCTAGCCTCGGGCTATCGGACCTACAGTAATTTCGAACCTTGTAACCCTAAATGTCCCTTCCACATTCGTGCTCGGGACATAAAAATATCAATGCAAAATTAAATGTTCCTATCCAAGATTTGAACACCTGACAATGAGCTAAAAAGATAATGTGCAATGAGACTGAACGCGCTACCGACCGAGCTAATGCGGGACGCCTTACGTCGACGATTTTTAGCACTATATAAAATTTTATAATTATTGATTCTGTACAAACTCTGTACATCACTGTCTCATGATCATTTACTTTAACGTTACATATTTGTTCGGACTCCTCACGGACTTCTCTCTGACTCCTCTCGGAACACCTAACACTTAAGGAATGCGCTTTCCACTGAACTAAAGCAATAAACCTTATTTCTAATTTGTTTTACCATAGCTTTTTATTACTTTTAACAAAAAGGTATGTGCATAAAAAAATTACCACCAAAGAACGGAACCCTTACACGAAATTAAACAAACGATAAAGTGTAGGATGACCATACGCGCTACGCGACTGTGCTAATTCGGCAACTTATCATTTGAAGATATTTCTCCCTATATAAAGTTTTCAGTGAACATATTATCATAACTCATGCATTATTTTCTATCCTTTAATTAACATTACGTGTTACATGATCTCCAAAAATTAAAATACTTATCAAGGTTCAAACTCCTGACGAACACAATGGTACACAATCATTCCAATGCAAATAAACGTACCGATTTTGAACATTCTTATATATTATTATTTATTTATTTATTTATTTATTTTTAGATTTTTACTTGACGTTACCAATTCACATTTCTTTGGTTACTTATTTATGTTTACACTAAAAAAAAAAAACAAACAAACAAACAAAAACAATGCAAAAATACACATACTTCATCAAGATTTGAACCCCCGAGACACAGAGATGACAAATCAATAAAAACGAAGACGTCACCGACTGAGCTACAATGTCATGCGTAACCCATTCTGCTTTTAACAACTATATAAAGTTTTATATCATCATGTCGGCATCACATGAATTTACAATTTTTGTTTTCTCGATTTATTGAAAAGGGACTGAGAAATTGTCGGCTATACACACGCAATCCCTTATTACGAGGTCATGCTATATATATGCAATTTCTTCATACATATTGTTTTCACTTCAATGTATTCCAAGTTGCAGACGACCTCTTCAGCCATTACAAATACTGATAAATGAATACGTTAATATTATTAAATATGTATGCAACTTCTAGATATGATAACATCTTCATTTTAAACAATATGTCATGTGTACATGTATATGAACCCCCCATATATGTTTGAGCTAAATCCTTTATACTTTAGTCAGTAGTTTTCATGAGTTTGCCATGATTCGATTGCTGATATTGCAAGCAAGAGAACATATTAATATACCCAGTCCCTGTTCACCGAGTAACGAAAAATGGGATAGAAACTATATATATTTCTAGCATGAATAATATTCATGATATAACTTTTAATGCTTTCACGGAAAAAAAGTATGTAGACAAAAAACATAAAATGGAGATCTATCATAATGCTACTTACTTCAACTAAGAATTATCTACCATCAGTCAGTTTTCAAGTTCGGTATACAAGCACACAAACATTTTACTAAAGAAAATTCACTCGAGAAGCAGACCTTTTTTTCAAACATTAGTTGACGATGAAACCATCTCCATGCGTTGGAAGTCAACTTGCATATGCTAGCTGCGGATAAATGTGAAACATGCGTACATGCATCACAGACATGCGTGCATGCGACTCTTCCCCTTCTTTGTTAAGAAAAAAAAAATACACATTAAGAGATCAGAGCAGACATGTAGTGTACATTGTTTGAATATGTATTCTGACGGAATACTTCGTCAAATTACATCATTTGATCATACTCGATAAACTTCAATACCAGAAGGAAACTTTTGGAAGTAAAGCACATTTCTGCGTTCAATTTGAAAAAATGTCATGTTACAGGGCCGATATCGACCATTCGCAGCTTTTGTCCTTTTGGACAGCAACCATATTCCTTCATGCACATCTGCAGGTAGAGTACTACAAGTGTGTAAAGTTTCATAAAAATCCAATAAGCCGTTGAGGAGGAGTTGCGCTTACAAGGTACATGGACGGATGGACAGACGGACGGACAGGGTGATTCCTATATATACCCCCCCCAAACTTTGTTTGTGGAGGGTATAATTAAGCTTCAATGAATAACAAAAAAAACTGTTTTTAAACTACATATGGTGTCCTTACTACCTACCAAGTTTCATGAAATTCTGTTCAGTAGTTTCAGAGGAGTTGCACTGACAAGCTGCTTCAGAAGTATATTTCGGGAAATGTTTAAGTTCAAAGGGGCATAACTCCCACAAAATTTAGGAGATCAAAATTTCCTGGTAATATGCACAACTACATATGGTGTCCTTACTACCTACCAAGTTTCATGAGCTTCTGATTAATCATGTAAGAGAAGTTGTGATGACAAAGTGCATACTGAATTTTCTCAAAATTTCTAAGTCCAAAGAGGCATAACAGGGGTAAAACTCAATGGACAATAAAATCCTTTATACTGCAAAGTTCACACATCATGATCTTAACTTCCACAAAGTTTGGTGGAAATCGGACAAAAGATGAAGGAAGAGAAGGGTCAACAAGGTCAATAATAGATAAAAACTATATAGAAATGAAGGAAGAGAAGGGTCAACAAGGTCAATGATAGATAAAAACTATATAGAAATGAAGGAAGAGAAGAGTCAACAAGGTCAATGACTTTAGACTGCCACTGCTGTATGAAGAGTTGGATAATGAGAATTGTGTTTGTTATGGCTACATTGCTATCTTGAACTATGGTTAAATCATAACCTTGGAAAACTCATGTACAAATTTAGTCTGTTTTAAAGTAACTGAAATATTTTAAATTCGATCACTCCTCTAAATAACATATATATCAGTTGGTTCTAAATTTAATGAACAACAGGTTCATTTTACAATTTTATTAAATTTTCTTGCAAAACAAATTGTGCCTACTTACAAATTAAGAGTCATGGATTTCAGCAGAAATAAAATTAAGGTTGATTCATTTCATTTATGTCAAAGTGATATAAATAGATTCCTTCAAATTCGAAACAAAATGGTTTGAATGCATCATAAATAAAAGAACCGCCTAGCGCAAAAAAAAGCGCATGAATGCGCGACGTATCCCCCTGCACTTGCATAATATTTAGTTTTATATATTTATAGAAAGCAGCTTTGCAGTCTTAATGTATAACATACTTACAGGCCACATGCAAAGATTATTCAAATCTATCCATGTTTACTAAAGTTATCACATAAACAAGACACAATTCTCAAAATTGGTGATTTTTCAACCAAAAACTAACATTTTTCCCCAAAACACTTGCTTCAAATAATTCCATGTTAGAACCAGATAATGATAATTACAAGCCACTTGCAAAATATTATTCAAATCTATCTATGTTTACTAAAGTTATTGTGTAAACAATACACAATTCTCAAAATTTGTGAGTTTTCAACCAAAAACTAAGATTTTCCTCCAAAACCCTTGCTTTAAATATTTCCATATTAGAACCCATCCAAGATAATGATAATTACAAGTCACATGAAAATTATTCAAATCTATCCCTTTTTACTCAAGTTATCGTGTAAACAAGACTCAATTCTCAAAATTGTTGATTTTTCAACCAAAAATTAAGAATTTCCCCCAAAACCCTTGCTTCAAATATTTCCATGTTAGAACCTATCCAAGATAATGATAAGTACAAGCCACATGCAAAAAATTATTCAAATCTATCCATGTTTACTCAAGCTATCGCGTAAACAAGAAAGTGTGACGGATGGACAGACAGACAGACAGACAGACAGACGGCCGCTATTACTATATCCCCTCACCGCTATCGCAGGGGGATAATCACCATAGTTGTAAAAAAATAATACAGTAATTCCCCTCTTATAAGGCCTGATTTCTGATACACAGAGATAGTAAAATACAACTAAATTGTCCCTCTCAAGAGAGGCCACCTCTCTTATAAAGACACTTTTTTTCATTGCAGAAAGGATGGCCTTATAAGATGGTCCTACTGTATTCATATACTTAGTGAATGATTGTTGTTTTCAATTCAATTTTCAGCTATATCATAGTGAGAACAAGTTAATTGTACATGAAATGATGATGAGATCCACTTTGTACTAGACCAACAGGCTTTAGTTGAATTTTTAGAGTGCTAGCTCACTGAAACAACAGTTCTATGGTAGACATGTCACCCTACTCGGACACATTATCCCGATTCCTAGGCCAACCAGTCTTTGATATTTCTCCTTATTGCTGCGTGCTTAGCGGAGAAGCAACACATACCAATTTTACAGTCTTTGGTTGACCCAATTGGGGTTCAAACCCACAATATATTTATATATTGGCATATTTAATGTGGTGCATGTGAACTTGAATTAAGTCAATATTTTCTGTTAATTACTGAATAATTTTCTTAAAATCCATAAATGCTTATTAGCCAATAATGGGAGACTATATTTATATAATCGTTGTTTATTCATGAAGTATATTGTGACATTCATCATTATATCAAATATTTCAGCAAAGCAAATATTTCTAAGTTCATGAGGTCAAAGCAATAAAACCCAGATATTGTGTGCAAAGATAACAAGGACCCCCTGGCATTGCAGACACTATTATGTATTACATGTCTGATCAGTTAGTTCATTAAAGTCAGTAGAATAGTAAACATCTAGTAGAGTATTTGGTAGCCTCTTCCCCCACAATATGACATATATGAAAGTATTTCTTACCCCTGCACTGAGATTGGAGACCCCATAGTCATAGTTTGGTCGGCTCTGTTGATGAAGCAAGGCAGCCATTTCTTGTTCTGGGAATTATAATTTCTTTTTTCAATTTTTGAAGTTTATAACGGGATTTCTTACATGTACCTGGACTTTCTTGGACGTTTTTTATATAGTGTCTACAACTCTTTTCAATATTGAGGAATGCAACAATAAGTGTTCATACTGCAAATTAACATTCAGTGCCGGACCGACGAGTACATACATTTTTAGTATAATTTTGGATTTAATATTTTGAATTAGACGGTAAGGAGTTATAAACTTTTTAATTCAGCATGACGTCACGTAAGTCAAAACGTCAAATGAAGAGATTGCATCCCTATATCAATGTATCAGCAACAAAAGATTCCAGTGACCCCACCCATATGAGCTGTGAACAATTAGGAGCGTCTTTGACTCAAATAGGGATCAAAGTGCCCACAAATCTTCCAAAAATAGTTTTAAGAAAATTATTAATTGAGAATATGAACACTATTTCAACTGATGTGCCTCAAATCGTTCAGAATGATAATGCAGATACTGGTACTATTTTCGCTGAATCACCAGCCGTTCAGACATGTGATCCACCAACAGCGTGTATGTAGCGCATTAATTCTGGTTTACCATCACATGACATTGTATCTGATGCCAACGCCCTGCTCCACAGCAGATCTGCTGCAAGCTTGGGCGGAAGTAATGACATGAATACCATCTTAGGTGCACTGACGTCTGTAACACAATGCTTCAGTAATTTGCAAGAAACAGTAACGCAACTATTGAAGTCACAACAGAAAGAGAAACAACTGCCCGATGTAAATGGTTTTAACTTACAGCAGTGGTACAGTAATACCCCTGCCATATCCAATCCTCAACCACTAGAAAATACCGTATATCAAGGCGTTAGATCAGACTCGTACACCAACGTTGACATAGTGTCACCAAACTTACAAAAACAGATAATAGAGGGTAAGGATATCAACCTAGCATCTTTGCTTATACATAATTATGAATGTCCTCAAAAACGTAGTATATCCACGGAAAGCTTAGAGGTTCAATTTAGTGGGAAACCTGACCCTCGCTTAAATCACTCGTTATCTATCTCAGAATTCTTGAAAGCTTTTGGAAATACAAGAGGGTTATGACCTCCGTTTACCCCGATAGACGTGCAGAGCTCGATGCATATGAAGATGATATAATAGATATTTACACCTTTTTTGGCTCAAAATTTTATGATTATCACAAGTTATTCTCTTCCAAGGCTGCCGTTCTATTGCGAGAGAAAAGGGTTAAAAAGGATTGGTCAAAGCGTGATCGCGACATTATCTCATTGATATCATCAGGTGTACAGGTGACCACATGTAAATTATGTAATTCGGTTGAACACACTACTCCATTTTGTCCTTTACATTTGCAACAAACAGATCCGACTCAAACAGAAAACAAGACTCGTAATTCCTTCACTGATCGCTACGGAAGACCTCGTTTTTATCATGACGACAAAGAGATTTGTAATAATTTCAATGGTTCTAAAGGGTGTCCAAGACCCAACTGTACTTTTGCACATGTCTGTTCTAAGTGCAAAGCGACAAGCCATTCACAAAACAAATGTGGAAAATCCGTTTCATTACAGTCTGTGACTTTTAAACGAGGGGTCGCGCCCACCACCGCAAGTAAACCAACATCGGAAGCAAACATCAGTACCAAAAAATGACTATCTGATTTTCCTTCTAATGCTACTACGCCAATCAACGTTGATTTGTTAGAATACGAGCTATGTAATCACCCAGATCAAAACTTTGTTAGTTATCTATGTACAGGTTTAAGACACGGTTTTGACACTCTTGTTCAATTGGAAAAATTACAAACTAAAGAATGTAAGAATAATTTGAGTGCACGAGTGCAGGAGACAGTCGTATCAGAATTAATTGATAAAGAACTGCAGAAAGGTTTCATTTATGGACCTTTTACTCAACGTCCATTTGACAATTATCGTGTCATCCCAATCGGTGTGGCTGAAGGCAAATACTCTAAGAAGAAGAGATTGATTCTGGACTTGTCCGCTCCTCATAATGATACTCACCTGAGTATAAATGATTTAATAGATAAGGCACAGTGTTCTATGTCATATGTAAAAATTGACGATGCTATAAAAATTATCATGTCTCTCGGGAAAGGTAGTTTTTTGTGTAAATTCGATATATCAGATGCATTCAATATTATCCCAACTAAACCAAGCCAATGGCCTTTATATTGTATGAAATGGAAGTCATCATATTACTTTTACGTAAGACTTTCTTTCGGTTGTAGAAGTAGTCCGATTATATTTGACAACATATCTAGAGCTGTATGTTATATAGCAGAGTATAATTATAATATTAAACACATTCTACATCTGCTTGATGACTTTTTGACAGTTGATCCGCCAAACTCGATAGCAGAAAGAACTATGGCTATTATGACGATGATATTCAACAAACTTAATATACCGATCGCCGCACATAAAACTGTGGGTCCTGTAACGTGCTTAGAATATTTAGGAATAGTATTGGGTACTGTAAAATTTGAAGCTCGTCTTCCAATGGACAAATTAAAGTAAACAGAATTTGTGAATTCATTAGACATATATTGGGAAAAAGATCATGCACTAAACGGGAACTTTTACAGTTGTTAGGGCACTTAAACTTTGCCTCTCGTGTTACCATCATTCCTGGTAGATCGTTTGTGTCGTACTTAATAGATTTATCTACACATGTCAAAGAACTTCACCATTATCTTACATTAAGTAAAGAATGTCGTGTTGACTTACAATTTTGGTTGACCTTTTTAAGTGACTGGAACGGTGTCAATATGTTTTACGACTGTTCACATACATCTAGTGTTGACATGGAATTATACACAGACGCATCAGCTTCCAAAGGTTTTGGAGGTTATTATACAGGCAAATGGTTTTCATCAGCATGGCCCGAAGATTTACCTTTAGTTAGCGATAAAACATTGTCTATAGCATTTTTAGAGTTATATCCGATAGTTATTTCAGCTATCTTGTGGGGCAAAGACTGCAAATGTCAAAACATTTTTGTTTTGGTGCGATAATGAGGCTACTGTGGGAATTGTTAAAAAAGGCCGATCTAAGTGCTTAGTGATAATGAAACTTATGAGACAATTAACTCGGTGTGCATGTAAATATAATTTTACGTTTTCCGCAAAGCATGTTCCTGGTGTTAAAAACAATTTAGCTGACTCATTATCTCATTTACAGATAGACAAATTTCGTCAACTTGCCCTACAAGCGGAGAAATATCCTCATTGTTGTCCGAGCGTCTCCGAAGTAATGTGGAACTGAACCAAACTGTGGGAAAATTATGGAAACATGCTGTAGCAAACAAAACTAGAGAATCTTATAACGTTGGTTATACACATTTTGAACTAAATATACTAAATTTATTGGAAACTTTGTGTTTAGGAAATGTGATCTTGTATATAAATTCGTTATTTAATTTCAAATCAATCAAAATACTTTATTGCCATTATACAGTTACTGCATGTGACAAAAATAAACAGAATACAAACAATACATACATGGTAATAAAGACAAAATAATTTTCAAATAAACATTTCAAGAGTCCCCTGTCCTCAGTTCTGTAGACTGTTTTAAAAAGGAACCAAGCTTATTTACCTGAGTAGTTGTTTTAGGATTGAGGATATAAGACACTTTATCTAAATCTGATAAACAATTAAAATTTTCATTGTCATTTTTTTTTAAATCCAAATAATCTTTTCTTGTGGCATTGTTATTTTTGCAATATCAAATGAAGTGAGTTTCATCCTCTATTTTCTTACATTTTTTACAGAGTCTTTCTTCTCTGGGGATTTTTAA
>MJUT01035306.1:137466-158640 GCA_002080005.1 Gigantidas platifrons
TTATTCTATATTTTGTTATTAGTTTTCTATATTCTAATTTTGGACAGGATAAATAGTTTTCTTCTGAGATGTTACCGGAATTTTTTAGAGTTTTATAAATTTTGAGTTTACTGTTATCATCAATGTCTGTTATTTTCTTCTTGAATAAGTTTTCATAGACAGATTTAATTTCTGATTTTATTTTGTCTCTTGTAGATTTTGTTATTTTTTTCAAAGAGTATTCCTTAATTTTTTCCAAATCTAAATTTAAATCTTCCATCACATCTTTAATATATGTAAACCATGAGTAAATGCCCTTGTCATCTAAATTTTTAGTAAGTAAAAATGATTCTTTTAACAGAGGGTTTATTTAATCAACTATATATTTAATAAACTATATATTTGTGAGAACTTAGTATCTATATGAGTAACTGACAGCGATGCCATAACAAGGAATGTGTACCTGAATAAAGCTAGTTCCCCCACGAAAACAATTGTTATAGCCAGGCCACAATGAAGAGTACATTTGGCCTTGGTTATATCAATAAAATAACATATTGCATCGTAAGATTTCACCATGATTAAACATCTAATTTGCATGTTATCTCATTATTTAAATCTCGTTTCTACAGTTTGAAAATTAATTAAGTTTAATTGATCGAGAAGAAGCCCATCAACTACTAGTGAGTCGTGATGAAAGCTATAATGTGCTCGGTATGGAAAACCTAGTCATGATAAAAGCTATAATGTCTCAGCATGGAAAACCTAGTCATGATACAAGATATAATGTGCTCGTCATCGAAAACCTAGTCGTGATGAAAGCTATAATGTGCTCGTCATCGAAAACCTAGTCGTGATGAAAGCTATAATGTGCTCGGCATGAAAACCTAGTCATGATAAAAGCTATAATGTGCTCAGCATGGAAAACCTAGTCATGATAAAAGCAATAATGTGCTCGTCATAGAAAACTTCAGTGTTTTCCTCAAGAACCGGCCCCCTGCCAAATTTACGGCTTCAATCAATTTTCTGGCCGGTTCAAAAGCTTCCAACAAAAATTATTTATTGTGATTTTGACTAAAAGGATTCGTTTTCAAACTTTCTTGAATGAAAAGCAAGTAGAAAAAGAGTTTTATGGGCGAACGATTTCGTGTTTGTATCATTTTATCTTCCTTAAAGTTTAAGTTGTTGACGCTTTCCCGATGGTATATGAAACAGCACTTTTCATTGATCGATATTTTCATGACTGGTTCTTTGCTCTCGCATAGATAACAACCAAAAAATCGAGACCCACGGTAACCAGTATGTGATGAAAAACGAAAACAAGTGTATAGTCCAACATCAGTATAAAGAGAACCCCCCCCCCCACAGGGAAACAAAATGTTTCTAGTTAATGCCACACCGGACTGCAACTTCTTGTGTACTCTTAACACATGTCAAATATTGACACCTTGAATTGAAAGTTGCCATTTAAAAAAAATTTAAGCTTGTGATAAATATTCATTTCAGTTTTAAAAAAGTGTTCACAATGGCAAACTGTATTTTTATTTTCTCTCAATGGTTGGAAGTATATTTTGTTTATGATATTGAAAACAGAAAACCCAAGCCCACTGATTAGAAAATAGTCGGTTTCTAAGTAACTGTTTAAAATATATGTCAATATTCTTGAAATTACCAGAAACATTTTTATTAATATGCCCACTGTTTGAAGCTAGTTATCTAATTTATTTAATTGGCATTCCCAGTACTAGTGATCCATTGATTTTATTTATTTTTTAAGCAAACTGGGTACAGGAATAAGAATAGAGTATGATGAGAATGGACTATGAACACATAACTGTTTATTAATTTTCAATCAATGTATTATGACTTTATAATCATCAAAAATTTATAATTGAAAATTGTATACAGCTTGGTTTTCATTTCTCTTGTTCACTTTTGAACAAAACCATGTACCCTGAGAACCAGACAAGTCAAAACAGATGAAAATAAAGAATCACTTACAACCTCAAAGATGAAAAGAACAAAACCAACACTGAAAACAAAAGCTTAACCAATAAGACCCCACTGACCCAATCAACAAATCAGGGATGGAATTAAAACCAAAAACACAAGAAATGAATTAATTTACATGTGAAAGTAAAACTGATACAATGACTCAACTACAATGTGAGTAACATGAAAACATGAACAAAGCATTTTAGATATTCAAACTTGGTACAAGATTAATGAATTAGTCTATCACTGGTCAGTCTGGGTGGCTGTATAAAAGTACATGCATTGTCAAGTAAATTTATTTCTGTGTACTTTTAAAATTTGGAACTCCCTGCCAGGTTTAGTTTAATTTGATTCTCGGGTTTCAGAGGAGAAGATTTAAATGTGATCTTTTATCAAAATATGCCTAATTTGCATAATCGGTATAATTCGGCTGAAAGAAAAATTTTACAGAAAAACCCAGAATATATGTTAAACTACTCATTTCCATGTAGCTGCAATAAAAATTTGAGATCATTTAGATTTATAATAAAGTGGCAATGGGCAATTGAAGAAATTTCTATTTTTAGTAACAGCAGCCATCTTGAATGGAGGGCGGAGCTGTCGGACATAATTTTGAAATGGGACCACCCAAGGACTATCCTTGTCAAATTTGGTTAAATTTGGTTCAAAGGTTTCAGAGGAGAAGATTTAAATGTGATCTTTTATCAAAATATGTCTAATTTGCATAATCTATATAAATCGGCTGAAAGACAAATTTCACAGAACTAGAGGCTCACATGAGCCTGTATCGCTCACCTGACATAAAGTAAGTCCTCTTAAGAATGTCTGCATGCCGAATACATCTAAGTTACTATTCAAATCCCATAGGGTTCTATGTTAAAACTATGTCTGCTCATGGCAGCCATCTTGGATGGAGGTAGTAGTCACCAGACACAATTTTAAAAGTAAAAACCCAAGGACCATCCATGCCATATTTGCTTTAAATTGGCTGACTGGTTTCAGAGGGAAGACTTTTAAACAATTTTCCCATAGGGTCCTATGTTAAAACTATGTCCGCTGACTGCGGCAATCTTGGATGGAGGTCGGGCTCACAGGACATAATTTTGAAAGTTGACCACCTAAGGACCATTCATGCCATGTTTGCTCTAAATTGACTTGCTGGTTTCAGAGGAGAAGACTTTTAAACATTTTTTCCATAGGTCCTATGTTAAAACTAAGTCGAGTCATGGTGGCCATCTTGAATTTCCGATCAGCAAACGATTCACAAATTTAGTACAGGATCACCCAATAATCATTCCTGTAAAGTCACAATTCAATTGGCTTAGTGGTTTCTAACAATAAGATTTTTAAAATTTCGACCAATCAGAACACATTATGAGCCCTGGCAGCCATGTTGGATTTCCGATCAGCTCCAAAAACAAAAAGCTTGTATATGACCATCTAATGAACATTTCTGCCAAGATTGGTTCAAATCTGTTGCGTGGTTTCAGAAAAAAAGATGAAAATGTGAAATTCCCATAGGGTCCAATGTTAAACTAAGTCGAGTCATGGCGGCCACCTGGGCCACATAAGTCGAGTCTTGGATATGCGATCGGCACAAAAATAACAAATTTAGTAGAGGACCATCCAGTCATCATTTCTGTAATGTTACAATTCCATCGGCTAAGTAGTTTCTGACAAGAAGATTTTCAAAGTTTCAACCAATCAGAACACATTATTGGCCCTGGTGGCCATGTTGGATTTCCGATCTGCACCAAAATAACAAATTTAGTAGAGGACCTCCCAATGAACATTTCTGCCAAATTTGGTTTAAATCAGTTCAGTGGTTTCAAAGAAGAAGAAGAAAGTATGAAAAGTTTACAGACGTGGACAACGACGACGACGGACGCAAAGTGATGACAAAAGCTCACATGACCCTTTGGGTCAGGTGAGTTAAAAACCCGGAATATATGTTAAACTACTCATTGCCATGTAGCTGAAGTGAAAATATTGAGTTCATTTTGACTTATACTAAAGCAGCAATGGACAATTAAAATTTCATCCCCGCTTTGTTTTGCTGATTTTACCCCTATGTTCTATTTATAGACATGGTGGCCATGATGGTTGGCTGGCAGGGTCATTGGACATAAATTTTAAAGGGAACCCCCTAAGGATGATTCAGGTCAAGTTTGGTTTAAATTGGCCCAGTGGTTTCAGAGGAGAGGATTTTTTTAAAAGTTTACAGAAGGACAACGGACGCCAAGAGATGGCAACAGTTCACACAGGTGAGCTAAAAACGAAAATTCTTTGGAAGTATTGTAATTTTTCAAGCAAATAATTATTTGTCTTCGTCTAACTGTTGCTATATAGATAAAGAAACAATAATTATATGTGTTCTTCCCTAATGTAAATTTGTATTTCATCCGAGTATAATCCTCAGAAAATATATAGAAAAATGTCTTCCTCAAATTACGAACAAAAATTTTGAGGATTTCCGTGATGGATAGTATTAATTTTTCAAGATAAGCTTTGCTATCTATTAGGATTACATTGATTCATGCTGATGGGAAAATAATACATGGCAAAGCGTCCCCCGAGAGGAAAAAAAAACAAAAGATAATCTTACATGATTTTTTTCTCGTATCATAATTACTTTTTTTTTTTTAAATATATGAGATTTTTTGTCATATCTATATCCTGTGAATTAAAAGAATTAAAAAAAAATGAACGTAATTCAAATAAGTAATTTTCACAAATCACGTTACTCTTGATTTTCGTGTAATTGCATTTTTCAATTTTATTCTTTTTCTACTTCTTAAGTTAAGTGGAGAGCACAGGCCTCTACATTAACATTTTTCTTAACTTGTCCCTTCGAACAACTAACTAAAACTAGAGGCTCCCAGGAGCCTGTATAGCTCACCTGGGTATAATAACAACATCAGTCAATAAAACTTGATAACAAATAACAAATGTAGCCCTCGTCATTGCAGACCCCCTCTCCAAAAAAAAATTGAGCAGGGGTTCCCCCTTTAATGTATGTTATCAACATTGCTGTAAAAAACATAAATGTCAATGTTCTCAAAATTTAGCTTTTGCTGCTTCACATTTTGTAATAGAGTTGCTTCCCTTTGATTATTTGAGTAACCAAAAGTAGTGAAAGTTAACAAAAAAAAATGCATTTTAAGAGGAATAACTCTTCACACAGTTGTCGGACATTTTCAACTGTGGAACTTTATTGTAGATCTTGACATGCTGAACATTTTTGCAGTTTAAACTTGACATCCATCTCTTATAGTTTTTGAAATAAAGGATGAAAAGTATTGCAATTTTGAAAATTTGATGAAAAAAGGGCATTAACTATAAAGTGGGTAATGGGATTTACACAATTGCAGAGGGGGTAGATCTTGACATGCTGAACATGTTTGCAGTTTAAACCCGTAACATCTATACCTAATAGTTTTTTAAATAAAGGACGAAAAGTATTAAAATTTTGAAAATTTGATGAAACAAGGGTAATAACTCCAAAATGGGTAATGGGCTTTACTTCAAAATTGCAGGGTTGGTAGATCTTGATAGGCTGCAGCACATTTTGCAATTTAAACTTAAGCTTTAATCTCTTATAGTTTTTGAAATATAAAACGAACAGTAAAAGTTTTAAAATTTGATGAAAAAAGGGCAATAACTCCAAGATGGGTAATCAGATTTACTCCAAAATTGCAGGGTAGGTAGATCTTGACATGCTCAACATGTTTGCAGTTTAAACTTAAAGGAAACTAAGGCCATGGTCTTAACAAGTTAGCGTGAAAATTTAAATGACAGTAAATAAAAGATATTTGTGTTAATGAATGTTAAAAATAGTATACCGCAAGGTAGAATTTGGTGATTGAAGTCGCCATTTTTCAAAACTCTTCAATGTGGAGGAGACAAAAGTCATAATCCATTCTCAGATTTATCCTGCCCATGACGTAGTACAGGTCGGTATATACATTTGTATCAACATTGTACCAGTTACAATTTTATCATTAAAAATTATGTAAATCGTAAAATAATGTCGTATATTTATCTTTTGATATTTACAATATCATTATGACTTCATATCAAGCATTTTATTGCACTAACGAAAAGGGAAAGTGTGAGAAGAATTTTTTTTGTAATTACCGGTCAGGACTATCCTTGTCAACACATCGACCAGTGACCACGAAAAACACGGGAAAGTACGACAGCATTGGGGAAAAAAAAGAAAAAAAAACATGTGTACGCATAAAACAACTTAAAACCGACAGTTATTTAACCCACGGCCAATCACGTAAAACATGAAATTATACGTAGAACTCCTCACCGATACAAATAAACTCCTTTGTTTTATGAAAATGTAACATGGGATGGGAATATTAAGAACAAAATTAGAACAATATACAATTATACAGTGTTATCAGTAAAATTTTGAGTAGGTGGCAAAATTTTCAGAATAGGCAGCAGAAAAATCAAGTGGGTGTTTGGGGGCCGTCTAGGACCCCTGACGCTTAAATGGTGTAAAATCCTGCATTCTGAGCATTTCATGGGGCTAAAATTACTTTATTTCTTGTCCTATTTTTCACTGCATAATCATCAATTATTGTTGCTAATGTCCATTGAGATTGATTGAGCAAATATTTAGTAAAAAAGATTAAAAGGAACTGTACTTAACTAAAGTAGGTATTATTTCATAACAAAAAAAAACCCTATTTTGTTGATTCAATTCCAGAAAATGTTTCAATAAGCAATACATTTTATTAATAAATTTCACATCCAAATTCACTGTCACTATCATCAGCATGAGTCACTATATTTTTGGCATCAATTAAGCATTTCACAATTTTTAGTTATAGCAATGTATCTTTAGTAACAGAAATTATGTACCAGAAAAGTCTTACCAGTACAATAATGTTTGATTTGAAACATAACGTTTTTATCTTGTTTTAACTTGCACTTGGATTTATTTGTTTTTTACCCAAATTATTTTTTGGGTTTATTCCTTGTACAGACTGAAAATTACATTTCTTTTGTTAACACTTTCATGTATGTTGTGGTTAGTGTGCGTTTCAGTCTGATCTGACATTAATAGGTAGGGAGGTTGATCGTAGTCACGGTAACATTATTATTTTCTATCAGAGTGAAAAAAAGATTTTTCATCTTTTTCATTTCATTAGAAAACCACTTAAAAATTATTATTTCGTGGGAAAAAAATATTAGATAAAAGTTTAAAACTAGAATTTTATAAATTTGGTAGTTAAAGTAATAAAAATATGATTTGGTACCACTACTGAGTGTCCGAAGTGAAGTGGTTTAGAGAAAATCGGACGCCATGTTCAAGATGTTGATTTATGTGACCAACGAGAGACCCATTTTCATAAATAAATTCGCGAGCTATCCCTGGACCAATAATTCATGTACGACTTAAAATTTGCAGAAACTCCTCAATTTTACGAATCCGGGTAATCGTTATTAAAAAAAAAAGGTCGAAATCGTAACATAAAATATAAAAGTTTACAAAACATTGTTTTAATTTATAAGGACACTGTCCTGCTTTTCACAAAAAAGATCACCACGGCAGTATTGATCAGAAGTTTGAATGAAAGATAGTATCTGAAGATCATATGCACTCTCTTCTTATCCTTTTGGATCTTTAGAGGTGTTCTCTTCACAATCTGTGTACTAAATAAAGTTGTGTATGCCACGGTCCATAGCGGATGTTTCACTAAATGTTAGGTGCGTGCACACAATTTTATCAATAGCGACTAAATATATACTAAAGGGGATTTCCTAATTGGAGCTGATATAATAGATTTAATCTATTAGATAACGTTGATTAATCTGCCATCAAAATCCATAATTAATTAATTATACAATGTAATAATTTATATAATATTGGAATATGGATTTTTCTTGTCACATTTTTTTTTACTCATTGAAAAATAGCCTGCAAGAAAAGGACAATAACTGGCGAAAATCGCCGGCTGCCGGCTTTTAATGACATCACTGTTATAAACATTGTATTGCAGTTGATCTGATATTAAATCATAACCAAACGGGTACGATGTTGGGAAGAGTCAGATACATATAGTATAACTAATCGTAGATTTTGAATATCAAAATAAGACCACGAGCGACCGAAGTACGCATCAGGATTAAACGAGTGGGCGGAACTTGTTCCGTCCACGAGTTTAATCCGTAATGCGTATTCGGTCACGAGTGGTCTTATTTTGATATTCAAAATCTATGATTACATGATTATGATTATAACAGTTATACTGTTTATTATAGACTTCCAAAATTTCTTTTATATTATTTTATTTAATTTGTATATTTCATTCCACGCGTATGAATCTACGAGCAATGATAGTGTGTAATCAATATGGCCGCACATTCAAACAAGTCAAGTGTTGTCGCTTCGATGAAAAATAAAATGGAAATTTAAATGAAGGACGAGTTTCTGAATTTTATTTGAATATGGGCAGATTTGTAAAGTTGTTGTGGAAAAATTCATTGCAGTTGTGACTCATGTCAGTCCGATTTATTTGTGGAAACAGGCACAATGTGTTAATATTGTCCGAGTCGTGTGTATTTCATGTGTAACAGAATTCGAACTAAGGAATGCATCAATGTCCTCAAATTAAACGTTCTGAAATCTACCCGGCTGGGCTTTAGTTTGATATGCATTTTCATTGTCAAAATGATCAGATTTTTTTATTTTTTTTATTTTATGATTGTTCAAAGCAGACGATTTTTCATTGAAAAGGGGTGGTGAAAGGAATTAGGAAACTGACAATCTACAATGCACTTTTAACATTTCCGTTGCTTGTTTATATTTAAATCTGTTGTGTTATGCTAGTGAAATGATTCGATTCTTATAGTTTTTCAAATAAAGGACGAAAAATAAAAAATATGCCTGATTTGCATAATCGGTATAAATCGGCTGAAAGAAAAATTTTACATCAAAACCCGGAATATATGTTAAACTACTCATTGCCATGTAGCTGCAGTTAAAATTTGAGTGAGCTCATTTTGACTTATACTAAAGCAGCAATGGACAATTGAAATTTCATTCCCCCATTTTTCTATTTTTTGCTTGGCGGCCATCTTAGTCTGAAGTCGGGATCACCGGACACAATTTTGGAAGGGGGCCATCCAAGGACCATTCCACCAAAGTTTGGTTGCAATTGGCCCAGTAGTGTCTGAGGAGAAGATTAAAATGTGAAATGTTGATGGACAAAGGACAGACGACGGACGAAAAGTGATGGCAATAGCTCACATGACCCTTTGGGTCGGGTGAGCTAAAAAGTACTTGTCCGACTCAATCTTTTAGTTGTCCGAATTTTTTTTAAATAAAAAATGATAAAAACCAGAGAATAATTATCAGCAATTTGTGTAAAATGTTTTGGTTATTGTCTCACAAACAATATCTCACTTTACCAGATATTCTGTCTGGTAAAGACTCCCTTTTCACCAGACCGAACAGAATTTCACAGGACCTACCAATTTTCCATTTCTCGTTTTAGTAATGCAAATTAATAATTTGTAACTCAGTTACAATTTTATGAATTAATTATTTACTTACCTAATGAGCGAGTCAAAGACGGTTAAGAGAATGAATCCTAATTGTAAGCTTCCATTAGGTAAGTAAATAATTAACTAAAACTGTCCGCATAGCGGGACTAATACACCCCCACTTCACTCTGACTGTGTCCAAGATTATTGAAAACTAAGTCTACATGGAAAATATATCATTTGTCAAATTATAATGTTTAATCACATTCAACAAAAATAAAAACGTTGTTGCATAAAAACTGTAAGAGGAGTTGCACGGACAAACCATGTACCCTTTCAGCCAAATTCACAAATAAAAAAAAATAACTAAGTTCAACAATCTATATTTTTTGGTAAAATTCATGAAAATCAAAATCCTTACAGCATGCACATCTTTGATATGAGTACAAATGTTCTGCAATGTAAAAATTTCCTAACTTACAAACTGTAGGAGGAGTTTCGCAGACAAACCATGTACCATTTTTGCCATATTCACACAAAAATGGCTAAGTTCAACAATCTATATTTTTAGTAAAAATGCACAAAAATCTAAATCCTTACCACATGCACATCTTTGATATATGTACAAACAATCTACAATATAAAAACTTCCTAGCGCAAAAACTTTAGGAGGAGTTGCACGGGCAAGCCATGTACCCTTTTAGCCAAATTCACCAAAAAAAAAAGTCTAAGTTCAGCAATCTATATTTTTGGTAAAAATTCATGAAAATCAAAATCCTTACCACATGCACATCTTTGATGTATGCACAAACGATCTGCAATATAAAAACTTCCTAGCGTACAAACTTTAGGAGGCGTTGCGCTGACAAACCATGTACCCTTTTTGCCAAATTCACAAAAAAATGACTAAGTTCAACAATCTATATTTTTGGTAAAAATGCACAAAAATCAAAATCCTTACCACATGCACATCTTTGATATATGTACAAATGATCTGCAAAATAAAAACTTCCTAGCAGAAAAACTGTAGGAGGAGTTACACGGACAAACCATGTATCCTCTATGCAGACAGACAGACGGACAGACAGACAGACAGGGTGAAACCTATATACCCCCCGCAAACAAAAATAATAATTAACTAAGTTTGCGGGGGGTATAATAAAATAATAATTAACTGTATATATATTTTTCTGAACATTGTTTGCTAAAACAAGTCTGCTTTGAAGTAAACATTTTGTAGAATTTTTTTTTATATATATACAGTAAATACAGCAAAGCATTTTATTTAAATTCAGAGAAATAAAAATTTTAGTGAATCTTTTCAACCATTTGTCTTAATTAGGAAAAAGCTTGTAATATTTGTCCATTTCAAAGGTTTCAATAATTCCCAAAAGCCTAAATCAAGTCCTATATCGTATTTTGTGCAAAAGACAAGTTTAAATTTGGCGCCAAATTGATATCCGATAATTTTTACATGTCCGTTCCGGAGTGATTTCATTTGATTTTGGTGTTTAATGCCACTTTCAACAATATTTCAGCTATATCATAGCGACCCATTCCGGAGTGATTCTTGTTCTTATATTTCAAATATTGATATTTTCATTCATTAAAGCATTTCTGAGATTGCGACTTTAATTTTGTCAATGTCCTTGAACTTCATCAAAGCATGGAGAACGATAAATGATACAATGAAAGAGTTTTTATCAAAATAAATTATGGACAAATTGGAGATCAAACAGGGCTCTTTTATACATGCAAACCCAGTATTTTTATTTACCGGATCTGTCCGTCGTACCGGCATGTTTGGGAATCTCTGATTTTTTCACTTGTCCCGTCGGACAACCGTAATACAAGACCTACTTTTCCGATGTCAGTTTTCACTGGTACCGGACAATCGGACAAACGTTAATGTCGAGGCCTGGAGCGGGACACAAATTCCTGGTTATTTATTATTTCAATTTCCTGCAGCAAAAAAAAAAAAAAAATTTATTGAAGAGATATAATTATTTTTGTGATTGCACAAATAGAAAATATTAGGTTATGACGGAGATTATATAATTTACTACTTTTGTAAACATAAATTATATCCTCCAAAAATATTATCCCATGGGATAAAATTGAGCCCTAAAATTATCCCATAGGATTAAATTTTGTGAAATTATGGATCAAATGCAGGGCTTTCAATAAGTTTTGAAGTAGTAGGCTATTTCCAAAAAGTAGGTGGAGAAATGTGCCGACATTTTTCGGCCAGGGGTTTGGGAGCCGCTAAAGGCTACCAACAGGTCAAAGGCAGTGCCCTTGTAGGGGTAACAGGGGGGCTTTCCAGGGGGGCAAAGCCCCCCAGAGGCTCCAGAAAACTTTGTTTTTTATATCCATCAACAACTGTGGAGAGCTGCAATATCAGTAAGCTCAATAAAGAATTTCACAGGACCGAAAAAATATCAAGATTTTCCTGCAGTATGTGCTTTTAACCAAGGGCTACCAATATTCCATTTCTCGTTTTAGTAATGCAAACTAACTGTATATATTAATATTTTTCTGAACATTGTTTGTTAAAACAAGTCTGCTTTGAAGTAAACATTTTGTGGAATTTTTTTTTTTTATATATAAATAAAGCAAATTTTAGTGGATCTTTTCAACTTTTTGTCTTAATCAGGAAAAAGCTTGTAATATTTGTCCATTTCAAAGGTTTCAATATTTACCAAAAGCCTAAATAAAGTCCTCTATCGTATTTTGCACAAAAGACATGTTTAAATTTGGCGGCAAATTCATATGCACCTCCGATAATTTTTGACTGTCCGGTCCAGAGTGATTCTTGTCAGTGTTCTAGCTAGGATTTAAGAAGGGCAGGTTGCAAAACTGAAAAGGGGCAATTTTATGCGTGCGACCTGTGAATAAGTGGGCAATATGTCAGGGGGTCTGAATTAATTAATTTTCTCTTTAGTGTGTTAATCTGGGGTCATCCCAAAATGTCTACAGGTCAATTTTGGTTAATTAGACATTTTTTTCCGAAAATGTCTACTCCCTGATTAAAATTTATTCCCAAAATATCTACAGGTAATTTTCTTATGTTACTTAAAATATTTCATGACTTGCTGTATAAAGTACCATGATATAGCTGTTAATCTGTGGTTCATTTGCTTCATTTTGGTTTCTACAAAGAATAAAGAATGTTGTCTAGAATAAAGGAAACAATAACCCAAAGTAGAACAAAATTTGATATAATTGATCTTATGCAAATTATGGATCAATTTATACCAGTATTGTCCACAACACTGGTATAACTGTAAAATTTGTCAAAATATCTGTAATATTGGATACAACCATGCTGGTTTATTTTTACCTTTTATCCGAAATTTTTATTTATTCGATATTGTGGGTGTAAATAAGGTGCATATAAGTACAAGTTATATACTTGGTGGTCCAAACCTGGACGTCAATACAGAAGGAAGAAAAAGTACATGTAATGGATGTCTATTTACGCATGTGTGTTATTACTACAGGTAATGTAGAGAACTGGTTGTTGCTAAAAATTGTCTTTGTTTCAGTTTAAGAAGACAGGTTTTTATTTCAGATTAAACTTAAGTGGTTTTATCGTGTTTGATAATAAAATATTGTAAATGGCATATTTAGATTTTGTTAATTCTGGTTTGTTTCAAGTATATATATAACAAAGGGAAATAACTCATTTTTTTTATCAACTTGCGAAGTTGAATAATACGATGTCAAACTTTTGTTTTCCTTTGCATTTTCTTTCAAACGTATTTCCCGGGAAGGTATTGTACTTATAATTTCAAATATTGATATTTTCGTTCATTAAAGCATTTCTGAGATTGCGACTTTAATTTTGTCAATGTGAATGTCCTTGAACTTCATCAAAGCATGGAGAAATGATACAAGAAAAGAGTTTTGATCTGGCATTTCACTTTAGTTTTAATCAAAATAAATTATGGACAAATTGGAGATCAAACAGGGCTCTATTATACAACAAACCCTGTATTTTATACTGAATAGTCGGTCCGGTGGAACCAATGTTTTCCAGACCAAATATATTTTTACCGGATTTGTTTGAGAATCTCTGGGATACAGTACTAGTCCTGAACAAATCTCTCGACCAATGAAAAAACGTGTATTAAACAGTATATCGGAAAACTGTTATTCCAGGAAGCAAAAAAATATATAAATAAAGCGCCGTAAATATAGATTTATTATCGAAACACGACAACAATATTGACAGGATTGATATAAAATTTCAATTTTTTTTTCAACAAAATAGCCGGCAGTCTTTCTCTAAATAAACGGCGAAAATCGCCGGCTACCGGCTTCTATTGAAAGCCCTGCAAATGTAGGTGATATTTTATCCCATATTAAAAAAAAATATCCACCATTGTGGATAAAAAAAAGTTCAAAATATTTTATCCATAAAGATAGAAAATGTCCACGAAATATTATCTCATAGGATAAAATATCTACGAAATAGTATTGAAAAATAATATTATCCTACATAGAGATATTTATTAATGTGACACTATTGTGAGATATTTTTTAGAATATTTTATCCTCATGGATATAATTTCATCGATATTTTATCTGGGGGGATATAATTTTAGGTAGGAACAAATAAATCGATACATCATAGAATTTTTTTTTATCCCCCCAGATAAAATATCAATGAAATTATATCCCATAGGATAATATTTCTTAAAAAAATATTATCCGTATTGAAAAAAAAATATTATCCTACAGAGGGATAATATATGTGAGATAATATTTTTTAGAATAATTTATCCTCACGGATATAATTTCATTGATATTTTATCTGGGGGGATATAATTTTAGGTAGGAACATATAAATTGTTACACTTTCACTGATATTTCTAAAAAGAATCGTCATGTGGAAAATCTGTAATAAATCAAAATAAGACAAGAGTTTGAATATACAAAAGTGGTAATCAGAATCTGTAAATCAAAGAAGAACAGACAATACAATGACCAAAAGGACAAACAACGATCTACATAACATACACATAAAACTAAAGAGCGAGTAACACGAATCCCGCTGAAAACCGGGATGAACTCGGGTGCTACGGAAGGGTAAGCAGTTCCTGCTCTACTGATGGCACCCGTCGTGTTAATCTAGTTACAAACCCGGTGATAAGTCATAAAATGAGGAAAGGACCAGGAAGAACATTTGAATACAGCAGAAAGGGTTATTTTGGGGAAGGTAAACTTTTGTGATTTTTTTTTTTTGTGGCCATCTTGGAATTCCAATCAAAACAAAAAAACACCACATTTTCTTAATATTTTACATGCTTTCATGGCTTTTTCTTGTACATTTGCAATTTTTTTTCAAAATGTCTCCATCTTGGAGCAAATTCTAGAAAACAAAAAGAAAACTGCTACATAACTGTCTTATTTTAAAACTACATTTGAACAAGATTATTTTTTTCAATCTGCAAAAAAGATTTGTTGCATTTTCCGTTACTCTACAACATAATAAAAACCTGAACATGAGATTCACAAGCTAATTATGTCTGTCATTTTTTTTGTAACTTTTTTATCTAAATTTCTACGTTTGAAGAGACTTATTTAATAATGTCTAGTATGTCCCCTACTGGCCCTAGGCCTTTTATAATAATGTCTAGTATGTCCCCTACTGGCCCTCGGCCTTTTATAATAATGTCTAGTATGTCCCCTACTGGCCCTCGGCCTTTTATAAGAAATTTCAATTAAAGATTAGAGCTATTTTAAAACATGCCACTGGTACTATAAAGCTGCAACGTTGATTAAAATTTTATAAAGATTTGCCATCATTTTCTAATAATCTATTACATGTGCCTTTTGATCCTAATGGCTAAGAATTCCTTACAGAGTACGACTTTGTCTCTCCATCAAGAATAGTAATTATCAAAACTTTTGAGATAATGAAAATCAACAAACAAAGACTTTAAAGCATAATCATTAAAGTCTATGATTAACATTGCAACAAATTGTCAACCAGAGGTCCACCTGATTAGTGGGTTGTCGTCGATGTGATTGAATTGTAGTTCGGTTTACCACTACCTGTGCTATCAGTGCCTATCACCACTAATGCTGTGAATTCGAATCCCGCTCATGCCGAGGTGTACTAGATACAACATTTTGTGATAATGTTTGTCAGTGATTTGTGTCGGGTTGGTGGTTTTCTCCAGGTACTCTGGTTTCCTCCACCAACAACACTGACCGCCACGATATAACTGAAATATTGTTGAAAGTGGCGTTAAACACCATAAACCAACCAAAAAACAATGATTAAAGTTGTAACAAATCACCCCTGACTCCACATACATGCTTCACATCTTTCCTCTATATTTTTTTTTGTACTTCTTTTTCATATTTTTATTTAATATCCTTGACCTGTATTTTATCTATGTACATTTATAGCTACTTATAACATTTCAAGTCAAACCAAGTTAATGCAGAGAAACTAATAAAAACATAATTTGTTTAATAAACTGGGGCATAACTCAGAAATAACAAATATAGGATAAATCAAAATCACCTGACACATATTTTACCTGTATATTTACAAAACAAGTTTTAATATTTCAAGTCTTTCTACTATATAGAGTTAATGCTAAAAAAAAAAATAAAAATTTATGCTTAATGCTAACTTTAGCATTACTTTAGCTATATCGTGGCGTTCCAATAAAAACATAATTTTATCCATAATTAATGAAGATACCTCGGGAAAAGACAAATATGGAATATAACTTTACCTGTATTTTATTTGTACAAAACTAATTAAAAAATTTCAAGTCAATCAAATATTCCAAATTTTATGTTATTTGAAATTACATAATTAAGGAGCATAACTCGGACAGGACAAATGTGAAATATTTCTCCTGCATATGGTATTTACATCTCACAATTGATTCGTTATGCAAGGGCCAGTAACAATTATTCTGATTTCTTGAAACGTCATCTTTATCTGAGAAACAGGCTACTGGACCAGGGCTATAAAAATTTCGCTTTATTCGATCTCTTAAAAAGTTTATATTCCACTACCAAGATCTTATCGAAATATATTCTGTCTCTGCAGACAATAATAAACGACGGATTTTCATAAAGTGAAAATGTATAAAGATCAGGATTAAGTAATCATGGTTTAGACATGACGTCATTCAACATCTCATTTGAAATCAAATGTGTAAGAAGATGAGTTTTTAGTAAAAACATTCTGCAGAGACGATAATAAACGATGGATTTTCATAAAGTACTGCATTGACTACTATTATACCCATTTTGTCCCAGTATTGTTAAAAATGCTGTTATAGTGACAACCGGAACCTTTTAACCATAATGGAAGTGGTAGGTTTGGCACCGTAAAATCTGATTCAACCCATCATTCCATTGGAAATGTCTGTACCAAGCCAGGGCCATTGCGGTTTTCCCGGTTTTTCGGTTGTTGACTGATTTTGTCTGTTTGTTGATTTATGAGTTTTGCCTTTCCCTTAGGAAGATTGCTCGGCGTTCTGTAATTTTGTTATTACCCTTATATCTTACCATCAAACTGGAGCTGTATTTTATCAGTCTAAAAATAGCTAGATTAAAATTTCAAGTCCTATATTTAACTCAGTCCTCACAATGAGCACCATTCTTTCAGACCAAGACCAGTAAAACTTTGTTTGGATCAGTAAATTTTTCAGTTTTTTTAAAGAACAATATAAAAATAAATTAAAGAATTTGATTGGGACCAGTAAATTCAAATTTTCATTTCGAGGACTGTTAACTTGTGTTAATACTCAGAAAACAATAAAAACATCCTTAAAAAACTAAGAAATTAAAACAGCGAGATAATGTCCGAAAACAAAGAGTTGATGCCGCTCGTGCATACATTTGTCCTTCCATCTGCCAGTCCTTTATCGTCACAATCGGGTAAATATATACGCTTTCAAATTTTGAAACAGAATATTGGTTACCGTTTTTAGGTACATATAGAACCCGGTCTTAAGCTTTAAAAGGATAATTTGTAGGTGGGGGGCGTTTTATGCATAGGAGCAAGTATCGGACACTTTTTTTCAGGTCACGCAGAGACTTGCCGGTAGCATAGCTTCGAGTTCACAGATGGCAATATTCCCAATGATCGGTGAATTATTGTTCAAATAACATTAATTGTGTTCATTATATATGTGTTATTTAAAAATAAAATTGTATACAAATTATATTTATTGCTTTTTCATTGCCTTTTTGAAAGGTATGTAAATATTCTCGATGTTTGTCAATAATCATACATGTACATTGGTGTCGTTGTTCGGAACTAATTGTCCATACGAATGCAGGAATAACTGTCAAATGTTTACTTTTTTTCAATCTATTTTTTCCTGGGGTGAAATTACCTGTGTTTGGGTATTGAACCTTTGTTTGAATTATCGATTTTTACAGCAGTTGACAAGGTCAAAGACAGTATATTGCATAACAAGGTGTGAAAAGATAATTGAACTTACTGGGACACCTGTCAAAATTATATAATATATTGTAGCAGTGGCACAATATGAGTACATTTCAAAAGAAATTAGAATCTCTTTGATCAGGTCTTAATTAATGTTATTACTTTTGTATTATTTTCACTTTCTTTTAATCGATCGTAATTACTTCCTATTTCAAGCTTGACCCAAGCTTGCCTATCTTTGATCACATGAACGGTTCATTATTTGATGAATTAATACTGATTAAAGATTAAACATATCTACATATTTATTATTTAAAACAACCATAATTCACATAAAGAACGACAAAAAAATCAACTGCTCCATCCGTATCATTTTCATTGCCGTTTTGAACTTGTTTTCAAATTAAACATTACCGATAAACTTCCTGCATTCACAAAACAGCTAATTTTCGCTTGCAAAATGTAGAATAATTGGTTTAAACTCTTTTAACTAAACTAATTTAACATTTCCCTGTCTAAAATTTATCAAAAATCCATGGATTAACAAATACGTGATCTGTGGTAAGCAGTATTTTGTCGTTTGAACGAGGATTTCTGCCGTGAATTTTTTACTGAATTTCCTGCGTTCTATAGATAGGAACTAGAATTTTCCCAGATTTTTTGGGGAGGAAAGGGGCGTTCTATGCACCAGTGCGTTTAATAGACACAAAAACACGGTAGTTTAAGATGCAATCAAACCTCATTCTGATCAACTTGAAAGTAGCAATGTATTTTTATTATCAGCAGTGTTCAATCTAGAAATTGGTCACAGGGGGTCATGTTGGCCCAGGCAACATTTGACAGGGGGCCAAATCTGGAAGTTAGGGGTCAATGTCAAAAGACAACGGACACCACGTGATGTTAATACATCTTGTGTAATTGGGATATAACCATATCTTGTTGATGAGTTTGTGTCAATAAAAGAGTTTGAATTTGAATTTTAAATTAATAGTAAATCAAAAGACAGACACAAAGTGATGGTAATAAGATGTTCTACAATTCGTGCAACCGGTCGTAAAGGGATTTTTTTTATTAGTTTTAATACAAAAAGAACAAGTCATATTTTGCTTGTTAGCATCGTACTACAGCCACTCCTTGTATTTTGTATCAGTTGACCACTGCTGTTGAAACTTGCGTGGAGCAGGTACACTCGCCGACCCCGACGACTCATTCTTTTTCTAACCTTCAATTCCACTTTCTGAAGGATTTTCTAAATTTGTAGTGATTGCTTCGTTTTGCTTTTCATCAGTGGCAGTGGGTTTCGCTCTTTTCTCCCCCCGCGGGAGCAAAATATGAAGATATACGCTTCATGACTTTGACTAATCCCTTTTGGTATTCAAAGCCACAGTTGTTTTCTGATATTGCCTGCCTCTGAGGCAATATCAGAAAACAACTCTGACTTTGAATACCAAAAGGGATTAGACTTTGACCTGTCACGCATCATGCTTAAATTTACCTTGACAAACAAATTCTCAACGTGACTTGGACGCTTGAAAACGACTTTACATAAAGCTCTCTACTGATACAGATAAAGACTTTGTAAAAACTTGACATATTTCGGGACTGATTTCCGGAATTTATTAGCGGGACGATCTCAAAAGGTAAAAAAGCAATGCGCCCGATTTGGCCCAGTTGACAATTTCAATCGCGCCAGAAAGACAAAAATCGCGGGAATGACGCAATGGCGCATTCTAGATTGAACACTGTATCAGTGATAAATTCAGGGACCATTCTGGTTAGAAAATAAAATAACTGAAAATCAATGAAAAAAAGCTGAGACCATCTACACCATCTTTCAAAAGGTCAATTTTTTACCTGTTCTGACCATATTCTGCAACTTTCAGAAAACAATTTTCAGAGAAAAATAGCTGAAATCATTTAAATAACTGAAAAAAAAATCATCCCTGTCAATTAAATAAAAACTAAATCTACTATAAACTGATGAAATTTTTACGTAAAACCCTATACAAGGAAGCGACCTGTCTGGGTTCAAGTTGCAGAGAATTAGGTGCATATGGAAAAAATCGTTAACAGTACTATTTTTTTTTATACGGTGGCCCCAACGGCTGTAATATTGTAAATGTCCTACAAATTAGATAATCTAAGTACACAATAGAAACTAGTCAATGACAAAGTTGTTATGTCATGTCTATAGACAGTTTTAACACCAAAAGAGTGAAATTCATTATCTACTTGAATGTCAATTCTACAGGGATATTATATGTCAACGTTAGTGTTATCTTTCTGTAGTTAATTACCTTTCTATTATGTTTGTAATCATATTGCAATTTTCTACTGGGCAACATTCAAAATATTTCAGCATGAACTTACTTTCAATAACTTAAACAATGCCAGTCTGTTTTAATTTCAATTCAACTCAACCTCAAATATTGTGGAGAGGACCCTTGTAAATTGGTATAATTTGTGTCCAATCCAATTGTTAAAATATTTAGCAATAAAATATGTTTAATCTAATCTCAAATATTATTGTCTTGAAAAAGGTATAATTTCGTGACAAACAAAAAAATGAAATAAAAAAATCAGTTACGTACCAAAGGTGCGAAAGCCGAGTTTCGAACATGTGGATGGACAACATGACCTTGACCTTTGACCTACAAACCTCAATATCAATAGGCTTCCTCCTCTCACCATTCATAGGCATGTTTGTACCAAGATTCATTTAGATCCGACATTTCGTTCTTAAGATATCGTGCGGAAACAAGAAAAGTATCAAATTTTTGTTCTATTTTAAGAAGTTGTGACCTTGACCTTTGTCCTACAAACCACATTATCAATAGGCTTCCTCCTCTCACCATCAGGCACATGTGTACCACGTTTCATTTAGATCCTACATTTTGTTCTCAAGGTATCGTACAGAAATGAAAAAAGTATCAAATTTTTGTTCTATTTTTAGCAGTTGTGACCTTGACCTTTGTCCTACAATCCTCAATATCAATAGGCTTCCTCCTCTCACCACCTGGCATGTGTGTACCAAGTTTCATGTAGATCCGACATTTCGTTCTTAATATATCATGCGGAAACGAAAAAAGTATCAAATTTTTGTTCAATTTTTAGAAGTTGTGACCTTGACCTTTGTCCTACAAATCTCATTATCAATATGCATCCTCCTCTCACCAGCCTAAAGAGGACAGCCAAAATCTGCTAAGGTCACAGATGTCTGAGGGAGCAGAAACAAAGAGCCTAAAGAGGACAGCCAAAATCAG
>MJUT01035306.1:163710-174493 GCA_002080005.1 Gigantidas platifrons
AATACTTTGGAAAATATATATAGAAATATTGATAAATAGTATTTAAATATATGTTTGTAACATTGACAATTTTATTTTTTTGCAGACCATATGTGCCTAAAGGTTAAAACTTTGTGTGATAAAATTAAGTGAAACTGTCAACTTGTTCAACTATTGAACCTTTAAAGAATTTGTTTGTGACTATGGTCCTAGGTTGTTTATAAAAACATTGTGTCAACAGTCACATACTAGAAATTTAGTATGGAAACTTTCTGCACAGATACAAGAAAGCATGCTGAAAAACTACTAATATTTTCAGAAACTACATGGAATTTGCTATCTTTTCATGTTGTAACTTAATGAATGTTTGCTCTTTTATTTTTTATTGCTGATGTCACAATTTCAAGTACCGATAGCAAATTCTTACCCATATGCATTGACATTTTTTAAATTTTATTACCTCCAAGGGAAACTTGGGCCTTGGGACATAGAAATAGGACTAAGTATCTCTGCAGCGGGTCACAAACCCTACGAAAGGGGCGTCATCTAGTTGTGTGGGACGAATAAAATACAAAACTTGCCTTTAGGGCAGTACAGATATGAATGGCTGGTGTTTGGAGAATGCCACCCTCCTTGGGTAAGTAAACACCTATTAATGAGCTTAAAGTTTGTTATTAATAGTCATTGGTGGCTTTGTTACGAGGCAAATTTCATAAGCATATGCGGGGGAGGGGAGTAGGGGGGCCGTCATGGTTGTATGGTAGTTGGATTTACAACTACATTTTGTACCTGTGTAATCAGTGCTTATCACCACTAACGTTGTGAGTTCAAACCCTGCTTAGTCGAGATGTCCTCGATACAACATTATGTGAAAAAGTTTGTCAGTAACTTGCTGCAGGTCAGTGCTTTTCTCCGAGTACTCTGATTTCCACGGCACCACCAACAAAACTGACCGCCATGATATGACTGAAATATTGTTGAAAGTGCCGATAAACAGCATAACTCTAAACCTATTCATATATATTCTTCTTCCTGTGGCAATCTAAAACATTAACCAAAAACAAAATATAAAACTTCAGAGGCACAATTACATTGTAATCAAAGCATCATTATCACTTCATGAAGAATAGTGTCTCAGATCCTGTGTGAAATTCCATTAAATTTAATCCCAAGTTAAAAGCCTTATTAGCTTTATTAAGTGAAACATTTTCATCAAAGTGACTGAATTTTCACCTCATAAAAATATCTTTCTGGCACAATTTTTTTTCTATCATGTCACCTGCTCCGTCTATTAATTGATTAACCCACAACAATTGCCCTAGATTCTACGATTGCACGAGTATCAAAGCAAACAGACTTCTATTACTGCACATCCTTGAATTAAACAATGCAGTAATCCAGTCAATAAGTTTCAAAACTTGCTGTGTAAATAGGATGGTATTGGATCGATTCTTTTTTTTTTGTTGCTTTATTTGGTGATCAACTAATAAAATCAAACAACTTAGCCTATTTAAAAAAATAAGTAAAAAAGAAATTCATTCTGTATTTCCGCTAACCCAAACGACCTTAATTTTCAGTTCTTACCCTAGATACGATAACGTAACCCTCATTCCGCTTGTGCTCCATTTAGGGTTACGAATCGATCTCATTCAACGTATGGGAGCAAATTAAAATTTTCGTTCCGTGAATATTTCAACTTTCTTTTTGCATATCTGGTCATATCTTATTATTCCCAACAATTTTTAAGTAATGGTGATACGAAATAAGTGTTACAATCCCTGTTTCTATCTTCAAGACCGGTTTCGTATTTGAAAATTGTTACTTGTCCGCCATAACACCTTACGTAGACTCTCGCGATGGGGGGAGCCTATCCATATATGCCAAATATGGAAAACTGTTACTACGTTTTACTATAAAATTGATCCAAATAAGAATATTTCAAAAACGAGGCAAGTGCACGTGAACTAGCAACTTGTAAACAAAATGTCGGACAGAAAGAAGATTTTATGCATTCAAATTTTCAGATGGATATAAGTCTACCATGGATTGCTGCAGCGATTATTTAACACCTCAAGGTTTACCTAAATATATTTATCTTTCACCCCCGTTAATTTTTCCAACCGCTTACAACGGAATTAGGACAAAAATCCACCCGGTGTGAATCACTCCGGGTGCTGCTCCCATACTTTGAATGGGATCGATTCGTAACCCTAAATGGAGCACAAGCGGAATGAGGGTTACATTATCGTATCTATTCTTACCCTACATTTTATGATTATATCGTGTTGTGACATCTGCTCGGTCATGCAATAAAATCGGTCACTTGTTTTGATTAACAATTCTCGCGCAGCACAAGGCCAATGATGTCATTCTGTATATTTATAACGTATATAGACGTCGAAGCAGTTTTTTAAAACTTGAAGATTATAAAATGCGATTAAAACAGTTATGATTGAATTGAACAAATTCCATGCAAGTAAAAATGAGCTCCTTTTTACCTGGTCATTCTGCCTGTGAAATCTATTTTAAGCGAAGGTATTCCCCAAGCATTTTTACTTTTCCGGTTTGTTGACATAATCGTCAGCACAGTTCATGACCGTTTCTGGAAGGTAGGCCAAGCAAATTGTATTTTAAAATACTTTGAAAATATGATGATTGATCATTCAGATTCTACCATTTTTTTAGATAATGGCTGATTTTTCCGGGGAAATATATACTTTTAAATGTGAATAAAAAAATAGCTGGTCGCAAGGCAGACCATCCAGCTCGCCTGTGCAATCTATAGTTACATGTGAATATCATAACCATGTGGTTAGTGTTTAATTTGGTTAAGAACAATACTTTAGTTTAGCCAAAAGAAAACCATTTAATGGTATTCAAAATGGACATATAAATGTAATAGTAAAACAGGTCTTAACAAAAATGTCGAAGTCATTCAGGCAGAAATAGTATGTCACGGTGACTTATATTTGTGTGCAGTGTTTTTAACTGTCCACGACAAACTCACATGAAAAGTTTCATCAACCTGGACCAAGTAGTTTGTCTACATTGGACCTAAACGCAAACGTTAACGCAAAAATGTCGAAGTCATTCGGGCAGAAATAGTAGGTCACGGTGAGCTATATTTGTGTGCAGTGTTTTTAACTGCCCACGACAAACTCACATGTGAAGTTTCATCAACCTGAACCAAGTAGTTTGTCTACATTAGACCTAAACGCAAACGTTAACGCAAATTGTCAGTCATTCAGGCAGAAATAGTAGGTCATAGTGACCAATATTTGTGTGCTGTGTTTTTAACTGTCCACGACAAACTCACATGTGAAGTTTCATCAACTTGGACCAAGTAGTTTGTCTACATTGGACCTAAACGCAAACGTTAACACAAAAATGTCAAAGTTATTCAAGCAGAAATAGTAGGTCACAGTGACCTATATTTGTGTGCGGTGTTTTTAACTGTCCATGACAAACTCACATGTGAAGTTTCATCAACCTGGGCCAAGTAGTTACTTTGGACCTAAATGCAAACGTTAATGCAAAAATGTCAGTCATTCAGGCAGAAATAGTAGGTCACGGTGACCTAATTTGTGTGCGGTGTTTTTAATTGTCCACGACAAACTCACATGTGAAGTTTCATCAACCTGGACCAAGTAGTTTGTCTACATTGGACCTAAACACAAACGTTAACACAAAAATGTCAAAGTTATTCAGGCAGAAATAGTAGGTCACGGTGACCTATATTTGTGTGCGATGTTATTAACTGTCCATGACAAACTCACATGTGAAGTTTCATCAATCTGGACCAAGTAGTTTGTCTACATTTTTTTTTTTTTTACATTGGACCTAAACGCAAACGTTAACGCAAAAATGTTGAAGTCATTCAGGCAGAAATAACAGGTCATGGTGACCTATATTTGTGTGCAGTGTTTTTAACTGTCCATGACAAACTCACATGTGAAGTTTCATCAACCTGGGCCAAGTAGTTTGTCTACATTGGACCTAAATGCAAACGTTAACATTGGATGCCGACGCCGACGCGAAAAACGCACAGGTGACGACATAAGCTCTTCTGTACTTCGTACAGGCGAGCTAATAAATTGAAATCAGTCATTAATTATTTCACAAAAATATGGCAGAATGCAATCAAGTCTAATAGATTGGATTGACAAAAGCAACAACACCAAATTCACTGGATTAAATACTTTATTATAAGGGTATGAAAGTTTAATATTTGCATCAAATAATTCATTTTTAATACTAAATTACTTTAATTTCAAACTGTTTTTAAAAAAACATCTTTTGAAATTTTCAGACAAAACAATTACACTGAAAAGGCTAAAATACTGTACTTTCTTAATCTGGTTTACTTTTTAAGTTTGGTTGGCCTATGACAAAATCATGTGCTTTATTGACCTTTGACCGGCCTTATGTGACTTAATAGGACGCCATTTGGAAGAAGGGTAGTAAAGACATATGGGTCAGTGTGTTATCATTATCAATCTTTTTTCCATGAAACTTTACACATGTGAGCAAGAACAGATGAGGAACATAATTAAAAAGAAAAACATGTTTACTATTCAAACATGAAAAAAATAATCAAACATTATCCTATGACTGACCGACTTATTGTCACACAGAGATATTATTGTGGTTTGTATATATGGATCTTCTTTTTACTTATATATATCCTTTCACATTCTATTTTACTCCTATTACTTCAAAACAACAATTCTTACTTCGTAATCAATTGCCTTTTAGTGAATATATTGTTTTTTGTTTTAACTCAGTGTTCGATCGTCTTTTAGTTAAAAAAAAATGTTTTTTCTTTTTTAATCAATTGTCTATATAGTGAAAACAATTTTTATAACTCAGTGTTCAATCGCCTTTTATTTAAAATCTTTTAAAATCTTCTTTTTTTTCTTTTTCTTTTTTTTTTTGCTCTATTCAACTGCCATGACCAGTCGGATCCATTTTATTGTTATACTAAAACATACTGTTGTCACACACACAAATGAAGTCATCACTCAAGAACTTGTATCTATTATAAATATGTCCTATTTTAAATCAAACAGCCAATGAAATTGTTTTCGTTTTTATGTTTAATATCTTGAGCTTGTATCTATTATAAACATGTTCAATTCTAAATGTTTAATATCTTGAGCTTGTATCTATTATAAACATGTTCAATTCTAAATGTTTAATATCTTGAGCTTGTACTCTATTATAAACATGTTCAATTCTAAGAAAAACAGCCAATGAAATTGTTTTCGTTTTTATTCTTAACATCCTATTGAAAGTAATCTTTGTTGTTTCGTAAGGTTTGTTTTTCATTCTGTGTAAGCGTTTTTGAATTTCAGCATGTGTATAACATCCTCTAAACTCCCATGAGATTGTGTTTCCATGTTTTCTAAAGTACAAAATAGAGAATAATTTAATTATCTTATTTTCCAAAGTGAAAGTGGAGGAAATCAAATTATTTCATTTGCCAGTTAAATCAGTATTTCTGCAATAAGGAAGTAAAATTTTTAATTCTTGAGAAAATAAAATATGCATGATGTAATAAAAGAAACAGATTTATAAAAAATAGTTTTCTCTGACTTGGATTGATTGATTGATTGATTGATTGATTGACTTGGAAGACTATTGAAATGTGATATTGCAGGAGTTTATGCATGTGTAAACTCTGCAAGAGTCTGAAGATACCAAAGGGGTCATCAGAATAGCATTGCTAGCCACCATGTTCAATCGTGCCAAATCCTTAATTGCCCAGTCGACTTTAATATTATAGTTGCGTAATGCAGCAGCTGCCTTGGCTGAAAACTGGCAGTGGTAATCGTAAAATTTTGGACCATACACATTAAAAATATTGATAATGGTAGCCTCATAACGGTCTAGTTCTACCCTTCTTTCTGGGAACTTCAAACACATGACTCTTTTGTATTTTCCAAATGCTGTTATAACCCCTTTTATAGACAGAGATTTATGCAGATGAGACTCTTCCTGTGAATTCAAACTGACAAATGATAACCCCTTTTATAGACAGAGATTTATGCAGATGAGAGTCTTCCTGTGAATTCAAACTGACAAATGATAACCCCTTTTATAGACAGAGATTTATGCAGACGAGAGTCTTCCTGTGAATTCAAACTGACAAATGATAACCCCTTTTATAGACAGAGATTTATGCAGATGAGAGTCTTCCTGTGAATTCAAACTGACAAATGATAACCCCTTTTATAGACAGAGATTTATGCAGACGAGAGTCTTCCTGTGAATTCAAACTGACAAATGATAACCCCTTTTGTTTGGGCTTGATCATGGTTCGTATTTATATTGTTATCATGTCTGGGAATTAACAACGTAGTCAGATTCATGTCTTTCCCTTCCCAAATTCGTTTTTTTATATTGTCCGGAATGACGTCAATGTGGGGAATACATTCAGATGGAATGCTGAACTCGGACCTAGGAAATCTATACCCACCATTCGTGTTCGCCAACGTTGGTACTAGATTGTCTGAGCTTTGATAATGGCTACTGGTACTCATAGCAGCGTATGCCGAAGTCAAGCTGTTATCTTCCTTGTTCTGACTTTTCTCGCTCGCTAGTTTTAACATGTAGTTTGCTGTAACCCCATCATAGTTTGCTGGATAGTCTGCATGGAGTTCAACATACTAACAACATTTGTTTTGTCGGCCATATTGTTTCCGGTATTCATGCATGGGGCATGTGTGACCGTATCAGTACCAAGTGCATTGTTGTTTGTTGATGCGAGTGTGCGTGGTATTTCAAATTCAGTGTGCACTACGTTCGAATCTTCCATAATGTCATTATTTGAATGACCTTCATTTAATTCTTGTAAAACAGGTTCAATTCGTTCATTACTACTACTAGTATCACTTATGTTTGGTCTCAGTTCACTGACGCTTTGCCTCCTCGTTACATTATCCAGATATATTCTTTTCAACATATTCTTTCCCAACGATATTGGTAATGTAATGTTCATTTTCTCCAATTCACTTTTCAATTTACCAGCTCTCCAGTTTGCTGGGTTTGCAGAATCCCAAAGTGCTTGTGATCTTGTCCGAGATCGAGGTGAACGACCGCGGTCAGCCATGTTGATTTACAAAATTTGTTCACTTCTAAAAAGTGTGATAAACAAACAAAACTGTCTCAACAATAAAAAAAAATGAATTTTAAACGTAATCAAACTTCGATAGTCATTGTCAGTATAAAAACAACTTGAAATTTCGGATGAATCATAAACAAATCAAACAATTAGGAGGCTCTTGCTTTTTCGTGAATTCCACTCTGATTAACAATATTGATCTACAATGTATGTACATGCCCAGATAAGTGAAGTCTCTTAGATAAGAATGTTACATTTGGATTACAACATAAACCTGCCTTATTCAAATAAGCCTCAATTAGGTCAATTAGTCATGTGAGTAAATTATGATGCTTCAGTAATTACAATTACAGTTATGGTGTTTAATGCCAATTTCAACAATAATTCAATTATATTGTGGACGTCAGTTTTATTGATGGAGGAAATCAGAGTGCATGTACCTGGAGAAAACCACAGAACTGCCGCAAGTCACTGACAAACTTTATCACATAATATGTTGTATCGAGTACACATCGCCTGGGTGGGATTCGAACTCACAACGTTAGTGGTTAGGCACCGATTGCACAGGTAGATGAAATCCAACTACCATATATCACAACCAAGATGGCCCCTTATAAGAGGTGGACTACTGTATCAATATGTAGTCACTGTATCAATATGTAGTTACTGTATCAATATGTAGTCACTGTATCAATATGTAGTCACTGTATCAATATGTAGTCACTGTAACAATATGTAGTCACTGTATCAATATGTAGTCACTGTATCAATATGTACAGACTCTGGATCGTATAAGTTTACACTATGCACGAAACGCAAACAAACGAAAAACGCAAACGAAACGAACGGAAAACGAACGAACGCTTCACACGAACGACACGAAAAACGCACGATATACAAAACGAACGCACAATACACGAAACAAATGCACGATATACGAAATGAACGCACGATACACGAAGCGAACACACGATACACGAAACAAACGAACGATACACGAAACGAACGCACGATACACGAATAGTATCGTGTTATTATTTGAATGACTTTTGTGCAAATTGATGTGATTAACTTCTGTAATCTTATATTTTATAAGCAAGTTATTTATATAAATGATAAATTAGTCGGTAAAGTAACAGGATAATACAATTTATATTAAATAGTTTATATTACCAATGTGTATAATTATTATATTTATGATTAAATTTTAAATCTCATATATTTGACTTCCAAATATGACTTTCTACTTATATAATTAAACAAAATTTATATTTATTTGATTATATAATTATACAGAATTTATATTTACAACAAATGTATATAATTATATAATTATACAGAATTAATATTTATAATTATTCGGATTCTGAATTGACAATTCCAACCAGACATACGTGTATCAGTTATTTTCTCGGTTAAGCTGTCCGAAAGTCGTGTGGCTTCAAAAGGTCATATAATTGTTAATTAGAATGAAATTACAAATGTAAGAGTTGACATTTCACACCTGCAGTGCATGCATTTCCCAGGTGAAACTGCCAGAGGCGTTTGTTTACATACATGTAGATGATTTCTTGTTTATTTGTCCTAGAGTAAATTATAGAAAAAATGCATTTATTAAATATGTTTTTCCCTTATTGTACAAAATTACTGGTACATGTAAATAAAAGAAATACATGTTTGTATATGTAAAATTTTGTTTACACTTTAAATTTTTTTTAATAATAGTAAGATTGAAATTGTAGTAATTATTTTAAACTGGAAATCGTAGCGTGGGTTCGTTTCGTGTATCGTGTATCGTCCGTTCGTATTTCGTTTCATGTATTAGTATAATTAAACCGGCGAACGATACACGAAACGAAAGAATAACCTTGCTAAACCATGCGGAGTCAGTGTGTCTTAAATCGGTCATCCATTCAGGATGTTCATTATTTTCCAAGATAAAAAAATTAATCGCTAAAATTACCTGTGGGTGTTTCTCCACTTCAACTCGTAAATTTACATAGAAATCGGAGATATTTCGTCATAAAACTTCACACATGGTTTTTTCTATTATATTTCTTGAAGACAAACATAAAATTTTATTGCATTTGCCAATATTTTATGAGTGTCGACAGTTTTTTCAACACTGTATCTGTTCACGTGACTACACATGCTACTCACAGTGACCCGTGACCCACATTAGCAGGTCTTGCCAGTATTTTGTTAATATAGTATATAACAAGACATATGGTTTCTTCACAGTGGAAAAAATACATTAAATATTCTGTATATCACATGACTAATTTAGCCAATGAAATTGTACAAAAACCACACCATATGTAATATAAATCCATACGATCATGACCATGACGTACTCTGTGTTTATAAAGGATTTTAGAATGGGTCTTAGGTTTGTGTCTACAGCCATGATATATATAAAGCAGTATTTACATATCACATTATCAGGTAACAGTGACCTAATCTTACCATGTATTAATCAACAATGCCTGATATTTATCCATTTATTTTATTGGTTTCTGTCGACAGCTATGATAAATTATGCAGTATAGCGGCCAGTAATCCATCACAAGTTTTGGGTCAATTATAACATTAAGTAACAATAATCGGCAGTAGAGATATATTAATATTCCGAATGATCTTTTTTATTGATGGTTCAGACAGTAGTAGTCCATTTACATCCATCTGAAGTATTACAAGTTCAAGAAACCATGGCGATAACATCTAGAAAAATAAAGCTATATTAAATGTTTCTAACTATGTTCAGAACAGACATAAATAAAACAGGGATGGTCAACAGTCCAACCGATCACTTCAAACATTGATTTCAACAATATTTCAGTTATATCGTAGCGGTCAGTTTTATTGGTGGAGGAAACTGGAAGACCTGGAGAAAACCACCGACCTGCCGCAAGTCACTGACAAACTTTATCACATGTTGTACACCTCGCCCTGAGTGGGAATCAAACCCACAACATCAGTGTTTATAGGCATTGATTGCATAGTTAGCTGTAAATCCAACTAACATATGATCATGGCAACGACAGCCCCATCATCAAACAATGATTATTAAGTATCAAACCAGAGGTTCACGGCACAGGGTTTCAGTTTGGGGCATTTTCTAGGCAAATGGCCTAAAGATTTTGAAAAGGAACTAAATTTTGAAGACTTTTAGGTAAGGCTGTCACGGTTAGCAAAATCACTATCCGTTTAACCGACCTTCATTAACCGAACCGATCCCGTTTAAACAGTAATTGAAAAGCCTTATGTGAAGCATGCAGCTATTGTGATGGTGAAAGAACGGATTTACTGAAAAGTCTGTGTTTTTCGCTTTTTTGTGGAAGATCTCGAACTTTAAGACTTAAAATCACACCCATGAAATGACAATAACAATTTTGGTATGCTACACTTGCCTTTATACATGTGTACCTGGAAGCAATTTTGTGTCCGATGTAAACTCTGACATTATTGAATTAACTTCCATTGATATGTAAAACGTGATAAGATCTACGAGTTACAGTGATGGGTTTGTCAGGAATATGAAATAAAAAGTACTCTCAAACTCTGAGCTCTTCTCGTAAAACGATAGTGTGTTAAACAACCCAACGTCAGTGCCCAACGTACATATTTATTTTCCAAGTTGTGTATTGGGATACACTGTTCACCTGATGACCTGATGTTTGT
>MJUT01035306.1:180206-196347 GCA_002080005.1 Gigantidas platifrons
CAATGGTGACTTCTTAATACCTGTCCTATAAGACTACCTTTTCTTTGTCCCAATGGTGACCTCTTAATACCTGTCCTATAAGACTACCTTTTCTTTGTCCCAATGGTAATGTCTTAATACAGGTTTAATTGTACTTTATATTCTTTACTTCTATTTGTTTTCAGTTAAATCATTTATACATATCATAAAATATTTTCTTACAGCATATTCTCCTAAAAATCTATAAAAACAAAAAAACAAAAACTTTTATACAATAAAATATAAGAACCCTTCAAAACGTAATAAAACCAACACATTTCCAATAACAAATTAATATAATCCCTAATTAGACATTTTATGTGGAGGTGATTTTGCAGACAAACACCCATCCACTGAAGTTCTCCCATTGTCAACATGTGACGTGAGATACAGTTTTAATCAATTTTCCACTTCAGTGTACTCAACGAGGCGACTCCCCGATGATTGTAAACTAAATCAGCATCCTTATGAATTCAATTTGATGCTGCTGTTATCAGTTATACTTGTCCACTTTGAATGAAGGATCTCTAAAGGCTGAGCAATTTATTTTTTAAGTATTCTTTTTACTTGTCACCAAAATGTGGGTTAAGTGATACCAGTGACGAATACTATAGGATGGTCAAAGTTCTGAGAATTCAATATCAACTGCTACTGTACAGTTTAACCTGTCTTATATGACCATATAAGACAGGTGGTCACTAAATACAGCTTTATGAAATGCTCTGTGAAGTGAAATTAAAACTAGGAAGAACTGTTTTAGATACCTAAAACTTATGTCTCCCCTTAATGTGGCCATCTGTACAACAATAAGTAAAACACATTATGAGTTGAATGAAACTATTTAAACTAGAGGCACAGGTGAGCCTGTATCGCTCACCTGATATAAATAAGTCCTCTTAAGAATGTCTGCATGCCGAATACATCTAAGTTACTATTTAAATCCCATAGGGTTCTATATTAAAACTATGTCTGCTCATGGCAGCCATCTTGGATGAAGGTTGTGGTCACCGGACACAATTTTGAAAGTATATACTACCCAAGGAACATCCATGCCATGTTTGCTTTAAATTGGCCGACTGGTTTCAGAGGAGAAGACTTTTATACAATTTTCCCATTGGGTCCTATGTTAAAACTATGTCCGCTGACGGTGGCCACTTTGGACCGAGATTGGGGTCACTGAACACAATTTTGGAAGTTGACCACCTAAGCACCATCGATGACATGTTTGCTATATTGGTTTACTGGTTTCAGAGGAGAAGGTTTTAAAACATTTTTTCCCATAGGGTCCTATGTTAAAACTATGTCCGCTGATGGTGGCCATCTTGGATGGAGGTCTGGGTCACTAGATATAATTTTGAAGGTTGACCATTTAAGGACCATTCATGCCATGTTTGCTTTAAATTGGCTTACTGGTTTCAGAGGAAAAAAAAATTAAAACATTTTTCCCATAGGGTCCTATGTTAAAATTATGTTTGCTGACGGTGGCCATCTTTGATGGAGGTCGGGGTCACATGACATTATTTTGAAAGTTGACCACCTAAGGACCATTCATGCCATGTTTGCTTTAAATTGACTTACTAGTTTCAGAGGTAAAAATTGTTAAACATTTTTCCCATAGGGTCCTATGTTAAAACTATGTTCGCTGACGGCAGCCATCTTGGATGGAGGTCGGGGTCACTGCACATAATTTTGAAAGTTGACCACCTAAGGACCATTCATGCCATGTTTGTTTTAAATTGACTAATTGGTTTCAGAGTTAAAGACTTTTAATAATTTTTCCATAGGGGCCTATGTTAAAACTAAGTCGAGTCATGGTGGCCATCTTGAATCTCCGATCGGCAAACGATTCACAAGTTTAGTACATGACCACCCAATGATCATTCCTGCAAAGTCACAATTCAATTGGTTTAGTGGTTTCTGACAAGAAGTTTTCAAGGTTTCAACCAATCAGAACATGTTATTGGCCATGGCGGCCATGTTGAATTTCCGATCTACACCAAAAACACAAATCTGGTAGAGGAACATCCAATGAACATCTATGGCAAGTTTGGTTGAAATCTGTTCAGCGGTTTCAGAGAAGAAGAGTTAAATGTGAAAAGTTAACGGATGGACGCTTACCCATGACAAAAGCTCACATGGCCTATGGCCAGGTGAGCTAAAAACAATTATTTGACCTTGAAGTCAAAGGTCAAGGTCCCTCAAAAATCATTACGGTACGTGACACACCGCTTTATGGTCATGCACCCACATACCAAATATCATTAACCTATCTCGAAAGACAAAAATTTTATAGCTCGGACAAGAAAATATTATTTAAAAAACAATTATTTGACCTTGAGGTCAAAGGTCAAGGTCCCATGAAGGTCATTATGGTACGCGACACACCGTCTTATTGTCATGCGCCCACATACCAAATATCATTGACCTATCTGGAAAGACAAAAAAGTTATGGTCCAGACAAGCTTCGCTGAGAAGAAGCATCTAAGAAGCGGAAGCGGAAGCAGAAGAAAAAATCCGACTAAAACAATGTCTTCCTTCGTTCGAAGGGGAGACATAATTAATGTCACAAAATACAAGTTACTTCTTAATAGAAGTGGTCACCAAAGTAGGTTTGACTGCACTGTCAAATATTAAAACAAATTGTAACCTAAAATACATTTATTAATCTATGAGGGTGGGAAACTCCTTTTACTGTTGAACATAAAACATTCTTTTTTCACTATCGTTGGTTTACCTCTAAATTTTTGCTATGATTCACCAACCGATTCTGGGTGTTTCGAGCTAATGTTCAGGGCTTTCAATAAGTTTTGAAGTAGCAGGCTATTTCCAAAAAGTAGGTGGAGAAAGGCACCGACATTTTTCAGCCGGGGGTTTGGGGGCCGCTAAAGGCTACCAACAGGTCAAAGGCAGTGCCCTTGTAGGGGGTCCAGGGGGGCAAAGCCCCCCGGACACGCCAGAAAACATTGTTTTTTATATCCATTAACAACTGTGGAGAGCTGCAATATCAGTAAGCTCAATAAAGAATTTCACAGGACCGAAAAAATATCAAGCTTTTCCTGCAGTGGGTGCTTTCAACCAAGGGCTACTAATTTTCCATTTCTCGTTTTAGTAATGCAAACTAACTGTATATATTAATATTTTTCTAAACATTGTTTGAAGTAAACATTTTGTGGAATTTTTTTTTTATATAAATAAAGCAAAGTATTTTATTTAAATTCACAGATAAATACAAATTTTAGTGGATCTTTTCAACCTTTTGTCTTAATCAGGAAAAAATCTTGTAATATTTGTCCATTTCAAAGGTTTCAATATTTACCAAAAGCCTAAATCAAGTTCTCTATCGTATTTTGCACGAAAGACATGTTTAAATTTGGTGCCAAATTGATATCCGCCTCCGATAATTTTTACCTGTCCGGTCCAGAGTGATTCTTGTCAGTGTTCTAGCTAGGATTTAGGATGGGCAGGGTGCAAAACTGAAAAGGGGCAATTTTATGCGTGCGACCTGTGAATAAAAGGGCAATATGTCAGGGGGGTCTGAATCAATTAATTTTCTCTTTAATGTGTTAATCTGGGGTCATCCAAAAATGTCTACAGGTCAATTTTGGTTAATTAGACATTTTTTTCCGAAAATGTCTACTCCCTGATTAAAATTTATTCCCAAAATGTCTACAGGTAATTTTCTTATGTTACTTAAAATATTTCACGAGTTGCTGTATAAAGTACCATGATATAGCTGTTAATCTGTGGTCCATTTGCTTCATTGTGGTTTCTACTAAAAATAAAGAATGTTGTCTAGAAAAAAGGAAACAATAACCCAAAGTAGAACAAAATTTGATATAATTGATCTTATGCAAATTATAGATCAATTTATACCAGTATTGTCCACAACACTGGTATAACTGTAAAGTTCTTCAAAATATCTGTATATAGAATATTGGATACAGCCATACTGGTTTATTTTTTACCTTTTATCCGAAATTTTTAATTATTCTATATTGTGGGTGCAAATAAGGTGCATATAAGTACAAGTTATATACTTGGTGGTCCAAACCTGGACGTCAATACAGAAGGAAGAAGTAATGGATGTCTATTTACGCATGTGTGTTATTACTACAGGTAATGTATAGAACTGGTTGTTGCTAAATATTGTCTTTGTTTCAGTTTAAGTAGACAGGTTTTTATTTCAGATTAAACTTAAGTAGTTTTATTGTGTTTGATAATAAAATATTGTAAATGGCATATTTAGATTTTGTTAATTTTGGTTTGTTTCAAGTATATATATAACAAAGGGAAATAACTCATTTTTTTTATCAACTTACGAAGTTGAAAAATATGATATCAAACTTTTTTTTCCTTTGCCACTTTCTTTGCATTTTCTTTCAAACGTCTTTCCCGGGAAGGCATTGTACTTATAATTTCACATATTGATATTTTCGTTCATTAAAGCATTTCTGAGATTGCGACTTTAATTGTCAATGTGAATGTCCTTGAACTTCATCAAAGCATTGATAAATGATACAAGAAAAGAGTTTTGATCTGCCATTTCACTTTAGTTTTAATCAAAATAAATTATGGACAAATTGGAGATCAAACAGGGCTCTATTATACAACAAACCCTGTATTTTATACTGGATAGTTGGTCCGGTGGAAACCAATGTTTTCCGGACCAAATTTATTTTTACCGGATTTGTTTTGGAATCTCTGGGATACAGTACTAGTCCTGAACAAATCTCTCGACCATTGAAAAAACGTGTATTAAACAGTATATCGGAAAACTGTTATTCCAGGAAGCAAAAAAATATATAAATAAAGCGCCGTAAATATAGATTTATTATCGAAACACGACAACAATATTGACATGATTGAAATAAAATTTCAATTTTTTTTTTCAACAAAATAGCTGGCGGTCTTTCTCTAAGTAAACGGCGAAAATCGCCGGCTACCGGCTTCTATTGAAAGCCCTGATTGTTAGCATCAGATGGAAAGGAAATACTACTGTTGCTCTTATTTTTAATTTTTTCAGAAAGAACCAGAGCTCCATTTTTTATTATCGCTGTTTTTCTACATTTGAATACGGGTTTCAAATTTATTTTGGAATTTGCTCAGCTTCACCTGCTAATATATTTTTCATATTAAATATACTAATCATTGATTGATCAATTACATAATGTGTTGTCACTCCGTAATCGAGAATCTAGATGATATGTCATTGCCAGTACTTCTTGTTACAATAGGTAATTCTGTATGCAGATACATAAGCTAGTATTTTAGGCACAGAAATAAAAGCCCCTTTGACAATTTTCCTGAATGCAGCATAGCATACTAATTCTATTGTATAAGAATGAAGTTTCTACAAATCTAATGGACAGAAATTATTTTATTTCAAATTCCGCTACAGACAAAAAATGCCAATAATCCTACATTAGTCAGTTGTAATATTATCACTTTTAAAGTAGCACAGGAAAAATATCATATTAAAAGTATTCTAATGTGTTTCTACATTTGAATTCAATACAAGTTCTAAAACAAATGAAATTTCAATACACAATGGTGTGATATGTGTTGATGCAGTATTAAATAAATGGTGGATATTCCATGGAACCAATTGTTGTTAAAATAAATGAAAACCTTTAAACATTTACAGTTCCTTTGCAGCCAATGAATTTACCATTAAAATGAAAGAGTGAAAATTTGTTTAATGTAAGTGAGCTATTTGTTTTAGCTATAACAGTAATTCCCCTCTTATAAGGCCTCCCCCATCAAAAGCCATCCCCTCTTATAAGGCCTCCCCCCATCATAAGCCATCCCCTCTTATCAGGCCTCCCCCATCAAAAGCCATCCCCTCTTATTAGGCCTCCCCCATTAAAAGCCATCCCCTCTTATAAGGCCTCCCCCATCAAAAGCCATCCCCTCTTATCAGGTCAGATTTCAGATGCATTGAGATAGTAAAATACATTTAATTATCTGCCTCCAGAGAGGCCATCTCTTTAATAAGGCCACTTCTTAATTGTAACATGGGTAAACTAACAGCTGGTCCACTATAATTATCTGCCTCAAGAGAGGCCATCTCTTTTATAAGGCCACTTCTTAATTGTAACATGAGTAAACTAACAGCGGGTCCACTATAATTATCTGCCTCANGAGAGGCCATCTCTTTTATAAGGCCACTTCTTAATTGTAACATGGGTAAACTAACAGCGGGTCCACTATAATTATCTGCCTCAGGAGAGGCCATCTCTTTTATAAGGCCACTTCTTAATTGTAACATGGGTAAACTAACAGCGGGTCCACTATAATTATCTGCCTCAAGAGAGGCCATCTCTTTTATAAGGCCACTTCTTAATTGTAACATGAGTAAACTAACAGCGGGTCCACTATAATTATCTGCCTCAGGAGAGGCCATCTCTTTGATAAGGCCACTTCTTAATTGTAACATGAGTATTAACTAACAGCAGGTCCACTATAATTATCTGCCTCAAGAGAGGCCATCTCTTTTATAAGGCCACTTCTTTATTGCAACATGAGTAAACTAAAAGCGGGTCCACTATAATTATCTGCCTCAAGAGAGGCCATCTCTTTTATAAGGCCACTTCTTTATTGTAACATGAGTAAACTAACAGCGGGTCCACTATAATTATCTGCCTCAAGAGAGGCCATCTCTTTTATAAGACCACTTCTTTATTGTAACATGAGTAAACTAACAGCGGGTCCACTATTTTTTTCTCAATCGCAAGCCAGAGTACCAAATTATTATTATATATTCTTAAAAATATAATGATGCTGCACAGTTTACTGGAGAAAAAGAATTCAGTCTCCAATTAAAACTTGCGGTTTTTCTCATTTTTGAATATGCCTTGCACGCGGAACCAGATAGATATTTTGCATGTACCCTTCTCATTAAGTACATGACATATTGTACAGTCGACTCTCATTGTCTCAAACTCGGTTGACTCGAATTTCCAGCTTAGTCGAATTTTTATCGAAGTCCCGAATTTCGTTGTGTATAAATATATGTAATTTGACTCCTGTTGAGTCGAATTCGGATGATTTGAAATTCGGTTGTCTCGAATAAAATTTTGGTCCCGAGATGTAGAAAGCCATTTTATTTACATTCATTAAGTCGAATTTACCTGTCAAAAAATGTGTATAATTACCTTGGGATTAAAATCGGATCACAGGTGAAACCTCCGGTCATTGACATTTTTACCTTAGGCTATTTCACATGTTTATTTCACAATTTGTCAAATTAATTAGTGGTAATATTTGAATTGGCTTCGTATTATGACACAAGTTAGATGTGTACAATCAAGAATTATCGATTCATAATATTGGGAGTTTTTATTGCAGAGAAACCAGTTTTGGTTTTAACTCAGTTTTTCAAACTTGTATTTATTGTCCAAACTGGTTTTGAACCAGTTTTAAACCCGAACCGGTTTTTTTATTTATCGGCGTTAAGCTGAAACTAGTTTCCAAAACTCATCAAACCACCTCCGGGTGTGGTTTCGACGGTTTGACATCTGTTCAAAATGGCGACCGCTGAAGTTTTGATTTTGGAGTGCAGCATTTGTCTCGAACAGTTTGATTGTTTAGAGCAATTTAATGACAATCCATGCTGTACCAGTGATAGTAATTTATGTTCAGCTGATTTAATGAGCCCTTTTTTACTGTAAAGTCTACATGCTGTCTTGCAAATTTGTCTGACGCAAGCATGAAACTTTAAAAAGTCTAAAAAATGTAACTGATTGTAATTTTTGAGAGAAAAAAACTGTATACTCGTTCATATATATATTGCATTAAAATATTGATCACATACAAGTCAGCCATTTTTATTTATATGTATAAAACATCTATTTATTACAGAAGACAAACCAATGAATTCAAACCAGTTTCGAACCAGTTTGTAAACCGGAAAACCAAACTCAAACTGGTTTCTTTGCAATAAAAACGCCCATTATAAGTGCACTTGGGTCGGCATACATCAATGATTATGAAAAGTACACAACGGAAGCGTTTTATCTATTGTCTGTCGGAAATTAATTTTGATTAAAGAAGATGTATAATTTCTCAATTTTGAGAGATTTGAAAAAAATGTTTATTCTTAATTAACAGTTGTAATAAAAGGGGAAATTTTATTGATTCATAAAAAACACACAATTTATTGTAAATATTGCACAAAGAAAAATACGTCATGATGGGTGAAGTTTAATGACAATGCATCAGCTGAAAACATAATAATACACACAAAAAAGACATCTAGAAGTTATCAGTTGTTCCACAAGATTCAAAGAATTTAACAGAGAAAAAAACAGCAACAAAAATATCGAATAAGTTTTAAATCGTTCCGAGAATTGGGACATGCAATGCTGGTGTCAGCTCTTCAAATTTCGGTCGAGTTGTCTCCCTTTCGTCATTAAACAAACTACACTTCCGGTTTTCGTAGCTCCTCTTGAGTCGAACTACGGTTGACTCGAAATTTTTCCATGGGCCCATCGAATTCGAGATAACGAGAGTCAACTGTATTAATGTCAAGCTGGTTCCACATGCAAGGCATAGTAAAAATTAAGCTGAAAGGGGTCAGTTGATTACATTTTACCATAGGCCTAATGGTAATGCTGACCAACAGAGGTGTAAAAAGTCAACATATTTCTGAGTAGTACATCAATATTATATAAAAACTTTTCGTGTTTCAAAAACTTAGAACATCGTCCTTTCAAAAAATAGTAATAAAGATATGGTTCTGTAAAATATAATTTTACACCTCTCCTTGAGCCGATTTAGGACCTTATCGATTTAGGACCTTATCGCAACCCATCATTTATAAAAAATACATTCTAGATTTTGATTTGAACCAGTATTAATACAAATGCTCATTTCGAGGACTGTGTCCTTTTACCTGTATTTCACATATCATCTACATGATGAAGATACATGTGACACTCTAATTAGAACAAAACATGTATTACATTTTTTTTTAGCTTATGTTGTGCAAGTTTACATTATTTCAACGTATTGTGTGATCTCAAAGGACAAAATATTTCAACATTTAACAACCAACCAATCAGAATGTAATATATAATCTGTGGCACCATCTTGACTTGCTAGATCAGAATAGAAGATGCATTTCTTAGATCTTAGATCCCCTGCTAATAAATGACAGTACTTTAATTTTGAATCCCTAGATATACCTTCATATTGGAATTGCACTGTTTTTTTCTTGTATGATTCCTGTTTTTTCCCCCTGAAAATTTCAGTCAATTCAAACCTGCATTCGAGATGATATTGAATTTGATCACACTTTATAATGTAACAGTTTCCTGTACTAATTACAGCTCCTTATTAATTTTAATTTTCAACACAACAAGCATTAAATCTAATCAACTTTTCCTCAAAAGAAATCAAATTTCTTCCACCATAAGGGTTTAATCAATTTATCCTAAAACATTTGATCTTTGACCTCAATTTAATTACCATATCATATTTTCTGGTAGTTTTTTGGTTGATTGTTGTAATGTTTAACGTCACTTTCAACTATTTCTTAAATGAAATCTTTGGATTTTAATTTGAATTGTTGATGGGTTTTTTTAATCAGCATCCTTTCGGGTTATATACTTTTAAGATAATCCAACACAGGGTTAGGGTTTTGATGATTAATGCCACTTTTAACAATATTTCAGTTATTTTCATGGCGATCAGTTTTATTGGTGGAGGAGACCGGAGTACCCAGAGAAAACCACTGACTTGTCGCAAGTCTATAAGGTAAAGCAAAGCAAACAATCAATCAATCAATCAATCAAACACTTTCCTCCCATAATGTCTTGACATAAATCAGAAACAAGGTCAAGTGTACCTTTATAAATGGCAGACTAATATTCTTGCTATTAAAAACAAATGTTATACACTTAAGTGACAATTATTGATGGTAATATAAGAATAGTGTCTGGAGCTGACAATGATGTATATCATAAACTATAGGACTGTAAATAAAGATTTATATATAATTTATCTATAATTCAAATTAAATCAAAACTTAAAGATTCATTGTACTTTTGTATTGGATATTTTCCCCCTCCATATTTAATATTTTGACAAGAATCTATTATTTTGTAATAACCTCAACCTGGTGTCTATCTATAATGCTAGAAATTTGTTCTAATGAATGCATGATCCATTCATCTCTACCATATAAACCTAGCAAAGAGTATTGACCTCAATTTAACATCGTGAGTGTTCTTGGCATTATTATTCTACAACTGTATAACGTTTTGTGCATAAATTATTAGAGAATTACATCCACTAAATATAAATAGCTTCCCTCGCTTCTTCATGATTTAATGTCTTTGTATAAATGACTTAACGTATTTGTATTGGGCTGCAATTAAAAAAAAAACGCAGTTGTTTTTTTAAGGTTAAATGTATCTATTTATGTCTTTTATGGGAAATTTCTTAATTTTCTCCAACATGAAAGATTGCAGTATAGAGAACATATACACTTAAAGAAAGTAGCTAATGCATTTTGCGTGTTCACTGCTCAAAAACAGTCGAAAAGGCTGTGGTCATCTTTTTTTTTTTAAACCTGGTACAAATAAAATTTATATTGCTGGTAATGTTCTATATTTAAGGGGGAGTTACGGTGCTTATCACCACTTTCAACAATATTTCAGTTATATCGTGGCAGTACTGTATTCTACATTTATAATGTTGATGTTTAAATAATTTGATTCAACTGCAAAACAGTCAATGACAAAAATAATACATCTCATTTCAACATTCACTTATATAGGGGTAGACTGACAAAATTCTTCATAGTAGACATTTGGCAGCAATTAATATTCAAATGGACTAGCCCAATCCAGTACTATTATTAATTAATTATTAATAATTAATCATACAAACAAAGTGTTTCAATAATGAATTGCATAGGGTTTATCAGTCTAAAATACAGTTTATCTTATCTTATCATTAATAGTTTTGGGCCGATATGGAGGTCTGGGGATGATTCCCAGGCCAATAAGGAAAAGGCAATGCATTAACAGTAATATGTCTTTTTTTTTATGTATATATTCTCTCAAATTTGCTACAAAATAAATTTTTCAAATTGCCAATGCACAATTTTTTTATGTTCGAATAAAGCTCATAAAGGTTATCACCTGAGAGGGTTTCCCTGACAATGGTGATAACCTATTATTCCAATGTCAATGATCCATTAATCAATACTTACTGATAACTAATCTTTCAATATTTCAGGAAGGGGGGGGGGGTCCATCAGGGATTTAGTATTACATCATTATATGTCAAGATTATTTCTGAATATCAGATTATCTTAGACAATTTGAAGAACAACAAGATTGCAACACGTAGCCATGTGTCCCCCGCCGCAATAGAAAGAGGTGTAATGTGAGTGTAATGTTATCCATGTGATAAATTTATAAAATCGAGAAAGCATCCGAGATGCAACAGCCGAGTTGCAAATCAAAATCTTTGGGCATTTAATTAGTCTATTCACCCTGATCATAAATATATATGGCTTAGGGGTGGGGATCTCAACCATTAAAAAGTTCACTTCAGGTAGGGGGTGGGGTATGAGCCCCCAGGGTCAAAGACATAAGGCATTTAATTTGCCTAGTCACCCTGATCATAAATATATATGGTTTAGGGGTGGGGATCTCAACCATTAAAAAGTTCACTTCAGGTAGGGGGTGGGGTATGACCCCGCAGGGCCTGAGATATAAGGCATCTAATTTTCCTAGTGACCCTGATCATAAATATATATGGTTTAGGGGTGGGGATCTCAACCATTAAAAAGTTCACTTCAGCTAGGGGGTGGGCTATGACCCCTGGGGCCTTAGCTATAAGGCATTTGATTTGCCTAGTCACCCTGACCATAAATATATATGGTTTAGGATGGGGATTTCGGTCACATTTTTTTATACAGATTCCCCAGAGGGGTGGGGCTGAGCTGGGGGGAAAGGGGAATGTTGCATCCTCAACTTCACATTGGCATCTCCACCCATACCAAATATTAAGTTCCTATCTTTTGTAGTTTCAGAGAAATGTGTAATTCTCAAAATATGTACTTTTCTATAAAAAAACATGATTTTATAAGAATTTTATTTTCGAATTTTGCCCAGTTTATAACTTAAGCTATATATTCTTAATATAATGCCTGTGTGTAAGTTTGAAATCAATTGGTCAACAAATACAAATCTGAGAGCGCTTACAATATATCCGGACAGACGGACGGACGCCCAGCATTTCTATATCCCCCGCTCCGCTTGAGAGGCGGGGGACAATTAAATTCTTACAAGGCCCACTTTTTCTCATCAATATTGGATCAGTTGCTTGTATCCATTCCCAACACCTGGATTTCCAATGCCATATATCATGGTCTTTTTTGCATTCTACTGTTAGAGGTGAGTGTTCACTTTGTTGATATTGTTGACTATCATTGTTGACTATCACTGTTGACTATCATTGTTGACTATCACTGTTGACTATCATTGTTGACTATCACTGTTGACTATCATTGTTGACTATCACTGTTGACTATCACTGTTGACTATCATTTTTAAACATTTCTTGTCATAATCATTCAATTAAATATGTGTGCTTTACCCTTTGTTTGTATAATTGTTTTCCCTCTGCTATATATAGATACATTGTATTACAATGTGGCATGGCAACATGATTTAGTGGCTGAGGAATTTAGAGCGCCAAAGAAGACCTCTTTGGCAATGCAGTCTTAATGCATGGGCACGCGGGGCAGGTGTCCGGTAACCCTACAAGCATAGGGACCCATGCTAAATTATATGTTGTGTACAGCATATTTTTTTAATGTTCAAACGCTGATTTTTGCTGGAAGTCCCATTACAATAAATATATGTTTAATTTTAACGACATTTACAGTTTTATTCCAGTGATTGGTTGTGTAGATATGCACCCCAGTGTACTGCTTTGCCCGGTGGCTTATGATGTTGTTAAAACAGCCCTGCTCCCTGGGCATTCAGTAAGAACCAGGTAATCTATTTTTACTTAAGGTGTATGTGAGAACAGATAGCATTGAACTGGAAAAAAACCTATACCTAGTTAGTGAGAGGATAATGACAGTTATAGACCATGTGACTCCCGTAACCTCTAAAGGTGACCAAAGTCCTATTCAAATTTGGTCCTTTCAAAATATAACATTACCTTTTCATGTTTTATTAAAATAGTCCTTTTTGTTATTAGCAAGAGCTACAGTAATTCTTAATGTCATCACGGACTACTTTTCTGCAATTAAGAATCTCATTACACAAATATTGGCATACTGTAAGCCCCTTGTTTCTGAAATAGTATTGATTCCCACAAAGTACTATTCCATAAGATTTCAGATTAACACAATGATCTTTCTTGGCTTTTATATTACTCTGGTCTACTATACAAGTCTATATCGAACATGCAAGTAAAAGTATTATTATTTTTTATTATTTCTTTTGCATAAAACAATAATTGTACTTACTTTGCAGTTCTGCCTTTGGTGGTATATATGGAACATCTGAAGATAAAAATTAAAACAGGAATTTAGAATGGACATATTCTTTAATTAAAATAAACAAAATAATAATGCTTCACTCAGCACATCACCTCTTAAATATATGAGTTAAGATTCCTCTGCAGGAGGCAAACTGTACTTGATACAACTTTATAAAGTTTGTAAATTACTTGAGGCAGGTTGTTGGGATTCCTTCATCAATAAAACTGACTGCTCAATTCTGTCTTGTTTTTAATGCATTTTCCAGCTGGCTCAAAAGAAAAATACTTTCAATAAGAACTACTCAAAAGTTCTGCAGTCCAGTTGTTTGTAGGACGGCTCATGACTTATTTACGTTCTTTGTGTTTGTTCTGTTCGTCTCCAGTTGTTTGTAGGAGGGCTCATGTCTCATTTACGTTCTTTGTGTTTGTTCTGTTCGTCTCCAGTTGTTTGTAGGAGGGCTCATGTCTTATTTACGTTCTTTGTGTTTGTTCTGTTCGTCTCCAGTTGTTTGTAGGAGGGCTCATGTCTCATTTACGTTCTTTGTGTTTGTTCTGTTCGTCTCCAGTTGTTTGTAGGAGGGCTCATGTCTCATTTACGTTCTTTGTGTTTGTTCTGTTCGTCTCCAGTTGTTTGTAGGAGTGTTCATGTCTCATTTACGTTATTTGTGTTTGTTCTGTTCGTCTCCAGTTGTTTGTAGGAGGGCTCATGTCTTATTTACGTTCTTTGTGTTTGTTCTGTTCGTCTCCAGTTGTTTGTAGGAGGGCTCATGTCTTATTTACGTTCTTTGTGTTTGTTCTGTTCGTCTCCAGTTGTTTGTAGGAGGGCTCATGTCTTATTTATATTATTTGTGTTTGTTCTGTTCGACTCCAGTTGTTTGTAGGACGACTCATGTCTTATTTACGTTCTTTGTGTTTGTTCTGTTCGTCTCCAGTTGTTTGTAGGAGGGCTCATGTCTTATTTACGTTATTTGTGTTTGTTCTGTTCGTCTCCAGTTGTTTGTAGGAGGGCTCATGTCTCATTTACGTTCTTTGTGTTTGTTCTGTTCGTCTCCAGTTGTTTGTAGGAGGGCTCATGTCTTATTTACGTTCTTTGTGTTTGTTCTGTCCGTCTCCAGTTTTTTGTAGGAGACCTCATGCCTTATTTATGTTATTTGTGTTTGTTCCGTTCGTCTCCAGTTGTTTGAAGGACGGCTCATGACTTATTTATGTTATTTGTGTTTGTTCTGTTCGTCTCCAGTTGTTTGTAGGACGGCTCATGACTTATTTACGTTATTTGTGTTTGCTCTAGTATAGTGGTATCCACCACATATTATGTTGTGTTTTTGTTAATATGTTTTTCTTTGTCTGGTGTAACCCTATGTTTCCCTGGATTCTCCATTTTTATTGCCCCTTCGGTATTCTCTAATGTTATTCCAGTCTACTAAAAGAATCATGGGGCCTTCATATAAGAACGCTTGCTAAAATAAGATATACTACACTAGCACAGTATCTTGTGCATTTTTGGACTTTGTTTTTTGTTTGTTTTTGCAATAATGTATCTCTGATAAAGATAAAATCTATAATCTTGTGCACTCTCATTACTCAGTTTAAATTGGATCAGCCTTTTCATAGGATAATATTTCAACATTTTAATTTGTCTCATTATCATGTATATATACAATTTCACATTCTGGCCTCGTTAGACAGTTTTCACATATGCTACAATAATTGGCAATTATAAAACGAAATGAAAAACCTAGAATACATTTTATTTAATGGATAAATACCAACAATCATCTCTGAACACAATTTAAATTTAAGCATAAGTATTAGATGACCGTCATTCAAAACATTTCTATTTTAGCAGCTGTGTCCATTTTAGATGAAGACTGGGCCCTCACTTGTCAGATATAAGTAAAAAAAAAATACAATGACTACTCCATCTAAGAAGAGTCTATACCACAGGGGTAATCAGAATCCGTAAATCAAAGAAGAACAGACAACACAATGGCCAAAAAAAAATACACAAGGACAAACTGAACGATCTACAAAACATACACATAAAGCAAAAGATCGAGGAACACGAACCTCACTAAAAACTAGGGGTGAACACAGGTGCTCCGGAAGGGTAAGCAGTTCTTGCTCAACTAGTTGTTTTACATTAATACAGTAGCAGTAGTTTAAGAAGAGTACATAAAATGTAGAAAGGTCACATGACAGATGCTTGACAACTTGATTGGTAAAAGCACACAACTGCACGGCAGACGACAATGAGATGCATGACATGTGTATGACATGTACAGATGACAGATACGTGAATGAAAGTGATTGATGACACAAGCTAAAAATATAGGAAGGATGATTGATGGTTTATGGTGCTTAATGTCACTTTCAACAATATTTCAGTTACATCGTGGCAGTCAGTTATTTTTATTGGTGGACGAAACCTGAGGACCCGGAGGAAACTACTGACCTGTTGCAAGTCGCTGACAAATGGAAGGATGACAAAATTTTGGCAAAATGTGATGGTAAATGCTTAACCAGAGGCTCCCAGGAGCCTGTAATCGCTCACCTGGATCAAAGCTGCTTTCAATAACACGCAACTGCACTGTGGTGCGCCATCTTGGTGGGAGAG
>MJUT01035306.1:272613-285456 GCA_002080005.1 Gigantidas platifrons
TCTCATGATTTAATAATCAGCGTGGGATATAATATTATGTACCTGTTTATTGTACACTAGGATACTTTTTTATAGGAATGGAAAGTATTTTATTATAAAATATTTACCGTAACATAAAATTTAATATTAAATTCTTTCCACCGGATAAATTTTCGGAAAAAATTATGTCTTACATTATACACGTATGATTTTCGCCGCGGTGTTGTCACAGAAAATTAAAATATTTCACCGACATTTAGGCCCTAATTTGTATATTTTCGCGGTGAAAGTTTCACCGTGATTTCACCGACATTTTACGGTGATTTATGACATCACCGACATTTCAACGCGAAAAAACACAGACCAGGGTGATTTCTTGCTAAAACACGCTGTGCGTGCTGTAGTCTGTATTATTTCACACGAAGTCAGACAAATGACCAATTTTTTAGCTAGGGCCTAAAATACAAATTTAATTGTTTGCCGTTGCCACCTGACCCAAGATTTTACGTGCGACTAAAAAATTTGTTTAACCTGTGTGGAAAACAATTTTTTTTTTACTATAATTTTACGATCATGTCCGTTCCGGTGCGTTATCATGGTTATTGGATGTAACAGAAAAACATCAATGTCAATCGAGCGCTTAAAACTATGCGATTAATTATTTCTTCAAGTCTGGCAGCATCGACAATGATTCGATAAAGATGGCGTCCTCGGAAACGTGTTTGAAACGTCCATCAGATCGAAACATAACTCTTTGTTGCAACGTAATAGTAAAGGGTGGTGACCAAATAGTAAAAAATGTCATATACAGTTACTCCGCAGATGACACATGGGAAGGTATGTTCAATGATCTGACGGAAGATTCTAGTTTCACACGCGGAAAGGCAGACACATTGAAATTAAAACTTGCTTCGAAATTGTCATCACCTGACTTTTTGGAACCCATCCACATTGCCATTGATTTTGACAAAACACTAAATGTAATTAAGGAAATTGAACTAAGTACAAAAACATGCAACAAAGATGTGTTTTCACACAAAATATACATCAGGCTATGAAAAGGTACATTTTTATTAAAAAAAAACAAGATGAACTGTGGGCTAATGCTCACTTATGATACCCCCACTCTTCGGCGAACAGGAAGTAGGAATCTGACAAGTCAAAAAACGCTTCCCACGATATGGGGTACCTATATGAAGCTTGTGATCAAATATAAGATTTCTACCATCAATAGTTGCTGAGAAAAATGCAACGAAAAATGGGCATATAAATGTATGTTCAATGTGTATAAAAATCAACAAAGTCGGCAAACAGGAAGTAGGAATCTGATGGGTCCAAAAAAGCTTCCCACGATATGGCATACCTATATGAAACTTGTGACCATATATCAGATTTCTGCCATCAATAGTTGCTGAGAAAAATGTGACGAAAAATGTTGCAACTTTTACGATAATTCCAAACAACAACAGGGGTTTAGTACGTTGTCTAGATTCAATTAATAAAGAACGAAGTCCTTTCAACTATATGATTTTTCATAGGAGTAGTGATGGCCAAAAATCTGTTCACCGGAAGTTTAAAATAAACAGCTGCGCCAAGAGCGCATGATACGCCCGTTGTCAACATTCATACAATATTTGTAAAGACTTTCTTTCCCATAACTCTGGAATGAAAAATAGAAATTTCACCAAAAAGGATACAGACCGTACGACTATCAATTCCAATAACTGTGCGAAGTTTGAAGTGAATTGGCCAAGGGGTTCTCAATTTACAGCGCAACATACGAAAAATCGCCTAAAATTTGATGAATAAAGTCCCATAACTCTGGAATGAACAATTTTAATTTCACCAAAAAGTATACAGACCATAAGACTATCAATTCCAATAATGATGCGAAGTTTGAAGTTAATTGGCCATGGGATTCTCAATTTACAGCACGACATACGAAAAATCGCCTACAATTTGATGGATGAATAAAGTCCCATAACTTTGGAATGAAAAATTGAAATTTCACCAAAAAGTATACAGACCATAAGACTATCAATTCCAATAACTATGCGAAGTTTGAAGTGAATTGGCCAAGGGGTTCTCAATTTACAGTGCGACATACGAAAAATCGCCTACAATTTCATGAATAAAGTCCCATAACTCTGAAATGAACAATTGAAATTTCACCAAAAAGTATACAGACCATAAGACTATCAATTCCAATAACTATGGGAAGTTTGAAGTGAATTGGCCAAGGGGTTCTCAATTTACAGTGCGACATACGAAAAATCGTCTACAATTTGATGAATAAAGTCCCATAACTCTGGAATGAAAAATTGAAATTTCACCATAAACTATACAGACCATAAGACCATCAATTCCAATAACTGTGTGCAATTTGAAGTGAATTGGCCAAAGGGTTCTTAAGTTAGAGCGCGACATGTGAAACGGACGGACGGACGGACAAACAGATGGACGAACGAACGGACAAGGGTATTCCAGTATACCCACCACTCTGCGAGTGGGGGTATAAAAAGATGGTACCAGGATGGGCCTTAGGATCAGAGGTCTAGAATACCACAGGAAAATAAAAAGATGGTACCAGGATGGGCCTTAGGGTCAGAGGTCTAGAATACCACAGGAAAATAAAAAGATGGTACTAGGATGGGCCTTAGTGTCAGAGGTCTAGAATACCACAGGAAAATAAGAAGATGGTACCAGGATGGGCCTTAGGGTCAGAGGTCTAGAATACCACAGGGCCTTAGGGTCAGAGGTCTAGAATACCACAGGAAAATAAGAAGATGGTACCAGGATGGGCCTTAAGGTCAGAGGTCTAGAATACCACAGGAAAATAAAAAGATGGTACCAGGATGGGCCTTAGGGTCCGAGGTCTAGAATACCACAGGAAAATAAAAAGATGGTACCAGGATGGGTTTTAGGGTCAGAGGTCTAGAATACCACAGGAAAATAAAAAGATGGTACCAGGATGGGCCTTAGGGTCAGAGGTCTAGAATACCACATGTACAGGAAAATAAAAAGATGATACCAGGATGGGCCTTAGGGTCAGAGGTCTAGAATACCACAGGAAAATAAAAAGATGGTACCAGGTTGGGCCTTGGGGTCAGAGGTCTAGAATACCACAGGAAAATAAAAAGATGGTACCAGGATGGGCCTTAGAGTCAGAGGTCTAGAATACCACAGGAAAATAAAAAGATGGTACCAGGATGGGCCTGAGGGTCAGAGGTCTAGAATACCACAGGAAAATAAAAAGATGGTACCAGGATGGGCCTTAGAGTCAGAGGTCTAGAATACCACAGGAAAATAAGAAGAAGTGACAGGGAGTGTCAGATAATTGTGCCTTGTCAACAGGTCACAAACGACCATACCTTAAATCCTGGTACTCATTAGGAGCTGCATCGTTGGTAACCCACAACTGATCACGATCTCTCTCCACTCACGACAGCAATCAGGGTGCAATCAGCTGAGGATTCCACTCATGAGTAATCTGAGGGTGCAGAGCTGTAGGTTACAAACGATGTAGTTGGGTTTTTTATATACAATATATAAGATGCATGACATTCTCCATACATGAGGCCCTCATTAAAGTCCATTTAAGTCAAAGGGATGGTACTCCACAGCAGATACCTTAGATCCTATTTCTAGTCCCCATGTTTCCCTTTGGGTGTAAAATACATATATTTCAAATAAAACCCCTTATACATAATCAAATAACACATTATCATGTACAGACAGCAACAATTTCACCACATACGTACACAGATCAAATGTATCTACCTTTTAGCCATTTAAAGAATTTTTTGTTTAATAAAAGGAGCTAATACAATTTTGGGTGGCAACCACAGAAAGACCATGTTTTTTTATATTCCCACTAAGTTTAGTTATAATTTCGTCATGTATGGTAGTTTCAGAGGAAAATTATCAGAAATAACAACAACAAAATATGTAACTCCAGCCTTAAAATAAGTGCACTATTTTTATCGTGATATGATTTTAAAAGAATGTACTTTAATAGTCAATTATAAAGAACAGAAATATGCAAACTGACACATTGTAAAGAAGACGAAGATTAATGAGGGTCAGTCATACAACTATTATACACCACGGTACACTTAACACCCACGATACCAACGTAGAAAATTAGATATCACACTTGATGCTTGTATCATTGATAGTATCAACGTGAGACACACGATAATTATTAAGTATTTAGTAACATATTACAATCTTTTTAACAATGGGTTAATTATTGTCAACAGCGACTGCTGTCATTCAACTTAAATACAAAAATAAATCAAAACCCGTGTAAAATTTAAACATTTTGGAACATGCTTATCTGATATACAAGACAAAAAGTTTGACCTGAACTTGATTTATGTTTTAAATTTAATGTACTGGTGGTGTCTTTATTGGCAGGTATTTTGTATTGGAAAAAATTGACAGATGACATAGTGACAAAAGTTTGTAAAATTGTTTACTGAACCATAAAATGTTAGTTAAAATGTTGTGCTTGTGTTTGTATAAAAGCCTTTCGAAACATAAATTTATATAAATTATAGTTTTATTTATTATGTATATAAGAGAGGATAATTTTAAGTTGAGATAACTTGAGCTGTGTCCAATCATTTTTTTTTTTTTTTTGTATAGGTTGGTTGGTTTTGGTTTATGGTGTTAAATGACACTTTGAACAATATTTCAGTCATATTCTTTTTTTGTATATTATTACTTATTTTCAAAATAAAATTCAGACCTGTTTACCCCGCTTGACCTACAGGAGTAGTTTTCTTCCTTGACTGAGAGTAGTTTTCTACTTTTAAGAGTAGTTTTTGTCTAATACGCTAGGGGGTTTGAGAGCACCCCCTCACTAAGAAAAGCTTAAAAAATTAGGTATCGTTTCCTGCAATGTACATCATACAGCTTCTTGTTGAACATGATTGTTTGTTTATACCTTGTGTATTGTCTAAGTGTAAGGATTTATTGGCTAGCCTAAAAGCATATGGTACTTACTGAAAATTTGTCAACAGTGCAACATGTTTATGCAACCCGTTTTAACATAAAATTATGTTAATGCATCAATAATTTAAATTTTACAGTCAAATCCAGTTTATATATTAGATAGGGTAGTTTAACATATATTCGATAGACATTGAAAAGATTGCCCCGTTCGATTATCTCTCTTGCTTGTAGATGCAAATACCACATCTATCAATTCCTTTTATAATCATTATTCTGAACAAATTTATGTATAGTGTAATGACTTTAGAAATAATATAAATATATGTACAGTTCTCATTAAATAAAAATATTAATTGTACACTAGTTTACGATGAAAAAAAATTCCAAATAACCAATATTTGGTTTTTAGAGATGACTATTTGAAATTTATCAGTAGTAGGGCTATCACATAAAATATCTGAAAACAGCTTAATAGATCAATAATCGTATATATTATTAAATGTAAAGATAATTCATTGCTAAATAAGATTATACAATCTCTATATATTTGCAAACCTCAATTTACGATAAATCTGATTTTTTTCCCTTTACTCTCAACTTCATCGACAAATTTCAAATATGGCGGTTATCACTTCGTTAACCAGACACGAAAAGTCAGTCTGCCACAAGTAGAACACGGTAAAAATGTATCCCCCTTTGTTGAGGGTTTGAGACAATTCCAAATTTCTGTATATTCATGGTTACATCTTTCTCTTATCAATGGCAGTGACTTCTTCAAGCTCAGTCCCCTGCTTGCGTTTGGCATGCCTCCATTAATTTTCAGACACATGTTACTAGATCATCAAAGTGTTTGTAAGGAGCATGGATATAAAATAATTTTAAACCGCTCAAACGACAAAGATTCAGTGTTGCGTTCGGATATCTACCATAAGAAACAAGAGTACTTTCTGGCGATTTTTTTTTCAGTTTTACAACTTGTTGGCATAGAACGTAATTTAGGGGTCAAAAGTGGTAGAAACTACGCTGAAATCGTAGTGGTAAACAGGTATGAAATAACCATAGTCAGAAATAAACATGGGAGAAAACCAAAGGGGTAACAAGATTGCAACACGTAGCCATGTGTCCCCCGCCGCAATAGAAAGAGGTGTAATGTGAGTGTAATGTTATCCATGTGATATATTTATAAAATCAAGAAAGCATCCGAGATGCAACAGCCGAGTTGCAAGTCAAAATCTTTGGGCATTTAAATAGTCTATTCACCCTGATCATAAATATATATGGCTTAGGGGTGGGGATCTCAACCATTAAAAAGTTCAATTCAGGTAGGGGGTGGGGTTACCCCCAGGGCCTGAGATATAAGGCATTTAATTTGCCTAGTCACCCTGATCATAAATATATATGGTTTAGGGGTGGGGATCTCAACCATTAAAAAGTTCACTTCAGGTAGGGGGTGGGGTATGACCCCTGGGGCCTGAGATATAAGGCATTTGATTTGCCTAGTCACCCTGATCATAAATATATATGCAATATGGTTTAGGGTGGGGATTTCGGTCACATTTTTTTATAGATTCCCCAGAGGGGTGGAGCTGAGCTGGGGGAAGGGGGGAATGTTGCATCCTCAACTTCACGTTGGCATCTCCACCTATACCAAATATTAAGTTCCTATCTTTTGTAGTTTCAGAGAAATGTGTAATTCTCAAAATATGTACTTTTTCTATAAAAAAACATGATTTTACAAGAATTTTATTTTCGAATTTTGCCCAGTTTCGAACTTAAGCTAGAGATTCTTAATATAATGCCTGTGTGTAAGTTTGAAATCAATTGGTCAACAAATACAAATCTGAGAGCGCTTACAATATATCCGGACGGACGGACGGACGCCCGGCATTTCTAAGCGGAGCGGGGGATAATAAAGAATGGACAACTGACACTGGGCAACATAAAATAACCATAGTCAGAAATAAACATGGGAGAGAAAACCAAAGGGGTAATAAAGAATGGACAACTGACACTGGTCAACATAAAATAACCATAGTCAGAAATAAACATGGGAGAAAACCAAAGGGGTAATACAGAATGGACAACTGACACCTGTCAACATAAAATAACCATAGTCAGAAAAAATAAACATGGGAGAGAAAACCAAAGGGGTAATAAAGAATGGACAACTGACACTGGTCAACATAAAATAACCATAGTCAGAAATAAACAAGGGAGAAAACCAAAGGGGTAATAAAGAATGGACAACTGACACTGGCAACATAAAATAACCATAGTCAGAAATAAACAAGGGAGAAAACCAAAGGGGTAATAAAGAATGGACAACTGACACTGGTCAACATAAAATAACCATAGTCAGAAATAAACATGGGAGAGAACCAAAGGGGAAATAAAGAATGGACAACTGACACTGGCAACATTGGGCACAAGACGCAGAACGAAGATAAACAAAACACAAAAAAACAACTCAAAAAAAGAAGAAATACCAGGATTAACTTTTAAAGAAATAAAACTAGAGGCTCAGCCCACTGAGCCTGTATCGCTCACCTGGCACAAGAATGATACTGAAGCAAATTTCCAAGTCAGATAATCATTACTTTAACTGTTTTCTATATTTATGCATAAGGTAATGTTAAGTGAGAGCAGCTCTCCTTTTCGTAAATTTTCATACGGTGCACTAGCTGTGTGCAAAGTTCCACTGAAATCAGATTAACCATTTTGGAATAATAGAGGACCTTACATAGATGCTTCCTGCCAAGTTTGGCTTCATTTGGCCAAGCAGTTTCAGAGGTGAAGATTTTTTCACATTAGTCAATCAGAAAAAAGAATTGCTCTTGGCGGCCATGTTTGTTGGCCGAATGGAACAAAATGAAGAAGCTTTATAGAAGATCTTACATAGATGTTTCCTGCCAAGTTTGGTTTAATTTGGCCAAGGAGTTTCAGAAGAGAAGATTTTTCTAACAGTAGCCAATCAGAAATAAGAATTGCCCTTGGCAGCCATATTTGTTGGTGGAATGGGACGAAATGAAGCAACTTTATAGAGGACCTTACATAGATGCTTTCTGCCAAGTTTGGTTCCGTTTGGTTCCATTTGGCAAAGTTGTTTCAGAGGAGAAGATTAAAATGTGAAAAAGTTAAGACAGACGATGGACGCCAAGTGATGGAAAATACCTCACATGGCCCTTTGGGCCAGATAAGCTAAAAAGAATGGCATGTGGTAGCTATATTTGTTAATGGATCGGAACTAAATGAGTAATCTTTATACAGGACCTTCCAAGGATGCTTCCTACCAAGTTTTGATTCATTTGGCCAAGCGGTTTCAGAGGAGAATATTTTTTAGAAATCAACCAATCAGAAACAAGAATGGCCTGTGGTGGCCATGTTTGTTAACGGATCAGGACAAAATTACCAATCTTTATAGAGGACCTTCCATAGGTGATTCCTACCAAGTTTCAGTTCATTTGGTAAAGTGGTTTCAGAGAAGATTTTAAAAAATCCACCAATCAGAAAAAAGAATTGCCTGTGGCGGCCATATTTGCTAACGAATCGGGACAAAATGAGCAATCTTTATAGAGGACCTTCCATAGATGCTACCTACCAAATTTCACCTCATTTGGGAAAGTGGGTTTCAGAGGAGGAGATTTTTTAGAAATCAACCAATCAAAAAGAAGAATGACCTGTGGTGGCCATGTTTGTTAATAAGTAGGAACTAAATGAGCGATCTTTATAGAGGACCTTCCATAGATGCTTCCTACCAAGTTTCGGTTCATTTGGCCTAGCGGTTTCAAAGGAGAAGATTTTAAAAAATCTGCCAATCAGAAACAAGAATTGTGTGCGGCAGCCATGTTTGTTAATGGATCAGGACGAAATGTGCAATCTTTATAGAGGACCTTCCATAGATGCTACCTACCAAATTTTAGTTCATTTGGGAAAGCAGTTTCAGAGGAGGAAATTTTTTAGAAATCAACCAATCAAAAACATGGATGGCCTGTGGCGGCCATGTTTATAAACTGATCGGAACTAAATGAGTATTATTTATAGAGGGCATTCCAAGTATGCTTCCTACCGAGTTTTGATTCATTTGGCCAGGCAGTTTTCAGAGGAGAAGATTTTTTAGAAATCAACCAATCAGAAAAAAGTATGGCCTGTGTCGGCCATGTTAGTTAACGGATCGGGACGAAATGGGCATTATTTATAGAGGACCTTCCATAGATGTTTCCTACCAAGTTGCAGTTCATTTGGCCAAGTGGTTTCAGAGGAAAAGATTTTTAAAAATCGGCCAATCAGAACCAAGAATTGCCTGTGGCGGCCATGTTTGTAAATGGATCGGGACAAAATTAGCAAACTTTATAGAGGACCTTCCATAGATGCTATCTACCAAATTTCAGTTCATTTGGGGAAGCAGTTGCAGAGGAGATTTTTTAGAAATCGACCAATCAAAAACGAGAATGGCCTGTGGCGGCCATGTTTATTAACGTTTCGGCACTAAATGAGTAATATCCATAGAGAACCTTACAAGGATGCTTCCTCCCAAGTTTTGATTCATTTGGCAAGGCAGTTTCAGAGGAGATGATTTTTTTAACAGTAGCCAATCAGAAACAAGAATTGTCCTTGGCGGCCATATTTGTTGGTGGAACGGGACGAAATGAAGAAACTTTATAGAGGACCTTACATAGATGCTTCCTGCCAAGTTTGGCTCCATTTGGCCAAGCAGTTTCAGAGGAGAAGATTTTTTTAACAGTAGCCAATCAGAAATAAGAATTGCACTTGGCGGCCACATTTGTTGGCAGAACAGGACGAAATGAAGAAAATTTATAGAGAATCTTACATAGATGCTTTTTGCCAAGCTTGGCTCCATTTGGCCCAGTTGTTTCAGAGGAGAAGATTAAAATGTGAAAAAGTTAACGGACGGACGGATTTTGAAACTAGACACCCTAGTGATGATTCAAACCAAGTTTGGTTTCAATTGGTCTAGTACTTTCAGAGGAGAAGATTTTTTAGAAAGTTTACGACGGACGACGGACGACGACGACGGACGCCAAGTGATGGCAATAGCTCACATGACCCTTCGGGTCAGGTGAGCTAAAAAAAGGGGGGTCAAAATTATTGTACCTTATAACAACGTTATAAATGCTTTAATAATGATAGGCTAAGTTGGTATTGACACATAGATCTATCTGTACTAAGATGCTTTCTAATAACATTTCGTTAAGTTTTCCACTTCAATGTCCAGATTTTTTTTCTCAATGTTTACATTGTAAATACAGACAGAAATGTTTTAATTTAGTTTATTTGAATACAAATTCAAATGCAAAAAACTTGTACAAAACTTCTGAATAAACTCTAACATTTAAAATTTGACTAGATCTGACTTACGGACCACTCATAAAGAGCTGATGACAGGGTTCTTTAACAACTGTACCATTGAACTCTATATCAGATTTGACAAGTTTATTTTTTCATTAATTTGTTTCCCAGCCAGTGTCAGAACACACCTGTGAATCGAGGTGCGTCTTCATTCAGCAACTGTGGTAATTTGGTGCACTGCAGCTGTGCTTTAAAACAGTTTTGGGGAGGGGGGGTACTTGATGTTTCCTGTTCACATACATTGTTAATATAGTTTTCTTCTGAACTGGAAGCGTATCTATTTACAACAAATGTAGCAAATTTTAAGGCCGAGTCAAATTCTTGAGCAACTTGGATTGGTTCCTCCAAATTGGGCTCAAACGAGTGTCCCGATCGGTCTGACTCTGAGACAGTCGCACAAATTTCTGTTTGTTTCAGGCTTTTATCTGCAAGCATGACACTTGTAGATTGTTCTCATGTATTTTGATATTTCATTCGTTTCAATTCTAGTATTTTAGATGTGAAGATTGACTTAAATATTGGAAAAATTCCAAGATACATTTTTGTATAAACATAATTTAAACCACATATCCATGTGAGATTTCCAACGTGACCCCTTATTTTATCCATTTTGTAGTCTCTATTTGAAAGTTTACGCTTTATAATGCTGCCTTGAAATATTGTATTAAATGTTTCACAATTAAAATAATCAAATTACCACAGGATTGTTTTCATATGCTGTCTAGATGTTAATGGAATGATATTTTAGTATCCTCTCACCTATGACTGAAGTTGTAAAGTAATACAACCTCCTATCAGTCCATGTCCAAAATGTCTACTGTTTTTTCCCCCAAAATGTCTACTGCAGAATATTAGGTTTTTCCCAAAATGTCTAAACAGATTTTAATTTTATTATATATGAATAGAATAGAATAGAATAGAATATGTTTATTTGTCAATTAAAGATGCACATGACAGGCAGTATAATTACATTGTACATGAAAATTACAATATTTACATTAATTGGTATGATTATGATTGATTGGATTTAACATACAAGACATACTAATACTATTACATGTAAATATACAATTTTGTAATCAATAATTTTGACAAGTATAGTGTAATAGATTAAGAGACAGTGTATCATCCACAGTTGTATATCTACCACAGATACAGTATATAATTATTATTATTAATACTGTATAACATAAAATATTACTATTATTAATTTTGAATTATATCATTTCTAGATGAATGTAACTTTAGTATCATATCTGAAAGTTGATTTATGATGAAATTGTCTTCATTGAACATTAACCATATAAATTGTTCTCACATTTTGAAGTGCTTCACATTTTATATAAGTGAATTTCATCTTCAACTTCCTTTAAGCATAATTTACAAATTTTTGTTTTGCCTGAAGCCCTCTGTGTCTTCCTCTTTCTATTTCTAAATTATGATTACTTATTCTTAATTTTGAGAGTAAAATTCTTTGTTCATCATTTTTTTGTAGATAAATAGGGTGCTAGACTTATGTTATTCTTAAATAATCTATATGTTCTTAATATATTTCCAAAATCCTTATTAATTTTATCATCATGTAAAGATAGGAACCACAGTCTATTTTAATTAGATGTAAGTTTAGTGTACAAGAAATGTTTTAAATTTGTTTTTGAGTTCATAACAAATCTTAAGTCAAGTTTTAAATATTTTAATAAGGACAGGATAGTACTACCAACTTTTCTTATTCTGATTTTTTTTTATAACAGCTCCATATAAAATTAGATGTTTATACGATAAATTCTGAATTAAATATTACAGGTAAAGCTATATGAATAAGAAATATTTGTAATAAAACTGAAGTAACCAAGTGATGTTTTATTTTCATTGTACTATTATACTGCTTATTTGATGTATTTTCATCATTGCACAGCTATATCATGGTACTTAATGCAGCACTCATGAAATATTGTAAGTAATATAAGAAAATTATACTTTTCATCATTTTGCCTATATAATGGTACCTAATGCAGCAACTCATGACATATTTTAGTAATATAAGAAAATTGTACTTTTCATCATTTTGCACAGCTATATATCATGGTACTTAATGCAGCAACTCATGAAATTTTTGTATAAGACTACCAACAATATAAGAAAACTATTTTTTTATCATATTGCACAGTTATATCATGGTACTTAATACAGCAACTCATGAAATATTTTGAGCAACATAAGAATATTACCTGTAGACATTTTGGGAATTACTTTTAATCAGGGAGTAGACATTTTGGGGAAAAAATGTCTAATTAGCTCAAATTTACCTGTAGACATTGTGGGATGACCCCATGTGTATCTATCCACAGGGACTCGGATTACTATTTCTGACAAATGTGCGCTCTCGGGCAAAAGGAAAAAGAAAGCCCATATGACGGAATATAAGTTCCACCATAATATAAGATCCAAAAGTAGATATATTATGGAATATTATGTCCACTGGAACTTTTATTGTAATATTTGTTCCTAAAGGAATGTTTATCATGATACAACCTAATA
>MJUT01035306.1:333153-346665 GCA_002080005.1 Gigantidas platifrons
ACTTCCGGTCACGTGACTTCCGGTCGCCTCCACCGCATCGCTCCACCACAAATGCGACTTGAGCTGTACCCATATACTACTTGTGTCTTAATGAAATATTTGAGTTAACTATTTTAATGTTAACTTTTTGTAAGAATGTTTTTCTTAAAGATATATAATGTGGACAAGTTGAAAAGAAATTACATTCTTTCTCAACTTCTCCTGTATCACATGACAGGCAGACACGATTGTGTCTCTCTATATTTGAGTAACGACCTTTTCCAATGACTAGAGAATGTGCACTAAGCCGAAATTTGCTCAGCAAAGATCTATCTGATTTTGATTTACAGATATCAATGTATGGGGGTCTTCCACCACTTGTATGAATTTCTCTAAACAAATTCAACTTTTCACATATTTACATTAATCAAGCTATTCAAATTCTGTTTAGCCTGATCTTGAATCCTTTGTTGAATGCTATTAATATAGAATTTACTATTATTTGTGTTAAAGTTAAGATGTCCAATTCCTAACTTATTAATCCACTCTTTTATAGTGGTTACCCATTTGTTGTCTTTTTCTGTATTATATAAATTTTATTTACAAGTGTATTGTGATCAAGTAATTTTATAGCTGAAAATTTGATTTTTTAGATGCAAAGGAGTTCTGCTTGTCTCTGCTAGACAAGCTACATTAGTAGTTTTACACTGTACCTCTAACATTTCTTTTATAAATTTTAGATGTAGGTGTTCAAAAGGGTGCGTAGTGATGGTCCGACAGCTCTTTAGTCCGACAATTCGATGGTCCGACAGTTCGATAGTCCGACAAATTTAATAGTTCATGTATATACATTTGCATTCTGAAAATTTTTGGAAGGGTCTGTGCATTTAGAGGGGGGGGAGGGAGTGCGAATGTGGAGGGAAATACAATTCTGTCTAGATTTTATTTTTAAAAATTAAAAGGAGGGGCGTTCACATCCCTTGCATCCTTACCCCTGTGTACGGGCCTGGTATTGTCAGTTTTGATTAATATTTTCTTATTTCCATGTAACAGTAGGATCGTGCAACCCTAGAATAAACATTTTTTTTCCGTGTTTATGGGTTAGTCACTGGCAATGTATTCCCGAAAATAGTCTTCCATGAAAAGCAATATTTTTATGTCCCGCCAACATTGTTGGACGACATTCAATAAAGTGATACCAAATTTAGTGCGTACGACATACGCATGTTTCTGGAATATAAGTGATGATTTGACCTATTCCTCGAGAAGGCTTCGTGAAACCCTGTACGTTCTTGCTCTTAATAGAGGGATGGGATTCAAGAGATCTTTCCAGAAGGATGTAGCGTAATTGGTCGTGGATTTCCGACGATACCTGCTCGGCAAATAGGACAAACTTCTGTTGCGCTCCTTGAAATACCAGGGGGCCATGAGTTAGGTCTCCGGATCTAACAACTCATACAAGCCTATCACCAATACGGCGTGGGTTCAAGCCCGGCTTTGTAAATTACAAAAAAGGGCGCACTCGACTCACAGTCGCATGTGATAAAGTTTACCAGTTGCTTGCCTATGCATATGGTCGGTGGTTCTCTCCGGATACTCCACCACTAAAACTGGTCGCCACGATATAGCTGAAATATTGTTGAAAGTGGCGTTAAAATACCAAAAATCAATCAATCAATCAAATTATTGAGATACATCAACTACACACAATACTTCGGAGCATGAACGGGGGACTATTAAATTATGAACGGCAGAACTATTAAATTTGTCGGACTATCGAACCGTCGGACTATCGAACTGTCGGACTATCGTACTATCGAACCGTCGGACCATCGAACCGTTGGACTATCGAACTAGGTCTGTCGGACTATCGAACCGTCGGACAATCGAACCGTCGGACTATCGATTGGTCCCCATTCAAAAGGGTCAGAATCTCTGAACTTATTACCTACACCCCAAACTTCACTTCCTTACAGGATGATGGGGACAACCAGGGAATCAAAATGTTTTTCAAGAAGATTGCAACCTGGATTGTTTAGAGTAATTGTCTTTTTAATTTTGAACCATGCCTTTCTGCCCTTTTCCATTAGTTTTTTTGCTAGTTTGGCTCAAGTTGCCAGTGTAGCTAACAGTAACACCAAGGTAGCAGTATGATTTAACTGTCTCTAAATTTAATGACTTACCATTAGAGTTAAATATCATCATTTTGGATTTTTTTTTTGTATTAACTTCCAATTTCCCATCTTCGCTAACCAAGGCTTGCGATCCGCTCCTCTCCTCTCCACCCTTGGCAGATTAAGTCGGAATTTTGTGTCCTCACGGTTTATTTTTTTATTCGATGCAGCTGTGAGTGGCTGCGTCCAATCAAAATGAGTCTAACAAAAGATCACGCAACAATCACATGTAGAGAAAGAAAAATGTAAACAACGGCGACATGTGGAGAAAACTGTAGACTTTGTCATGAATCTTTGCCCCCCTAACACAGAAGAACGATATTTACAGAAACTTTAGTATTTGCTCAATTAACTGAAGTCTTACGCTACATCCCTTCGAACAGGTAATAGTACAACCGTTCTCATTGGTTGATAATGATGTAATGCAAATGGACTGAACTTCATAAATCCGCTAGAATTACAAAATTCTGACTTAGTCTGCCACGGGTGGAGAGGAGAGAATCGGATCGTAACCCTTGCCTAGCGAAGATGCCAATTTCCAGGAGGAACAGAATTTACTTAACACATTTAACCCATTTTGTAATCCTTCTTCAGATTCTGATACTAAAATAATATCATCAGCATATAATAGGGATGTAACTGTGACATCATCTACTACAAGTGGATGGGTATGTCCAATTTTAAGATCATTTACAAGGTTATTAATATACAAATTGAACAAAGCGGGCTTAGAACGTCACCTTGCTTTACTCCGCAGGTTGATGTGAAATCATGGCTAATGCCATTTTGGAATTTAATCCTACATTTAGTCTCATGATACGTAGAATAAATAATATTAAATAATTTATATGGGAGGTGGTGCTGCAGTAGCACATAGAATAGACCCTCCCTCCAAACAGTGTCGAAAGCCTTTCATAGATCAATGAAGGCATAAAAAAACTTCTTTTTTTTTTAGCCTTATAATGATCTACTAATGATTTAAGCGAGAATATATGGTCAGCAGTTCTGCAATTCTCTTTAAATCCAATTTGATTTTCACATATTAAATTATTAGAACCAATAAATTTGATGAGTCTTGCTTGAATTATTTTGTTAAAAAGCTTTCCTAAAGGAACGACCATTTAACTGGAAAAAAAAGGGGGGGGGGTTATGGTTTTTTCCTAAAAAAATATTCTGATTTCCAATGTTGCTGAAAAAAAGATTCTGATTTTGGTGGAGGAAAAAAAATAATCTGATTCAGAGTTTTTGTCATATAACCTAATGTTAAATTCTGGAAAAAATTTTGCGCTTTGTGGGACAAAAAAAAATGAATATTCTAACTCTGGTGTTGTCCGAAGAAGAAAAAATTCTGAACAAAAAAAACCCATACCCCTCCCCCCTGCAAGTTAAATGGTCGGTCCCTAAATTAGAGGTAATAGAGATGCCTCTATAGTTTGAGGAATCAGATTTGTTGCCCTTTTTATGAATTAATACGATGAAACTTTCATTCCATGCTTTGGGGAAGGTTCCCTTCATAAATATCAAGTTGAAAAGTTTAGTCAAGGGTTCCAGTAATAATGGCATACCATAGTATCATTTCATTTGAAACTGAATCAATGGCTGCTCATTTGTCATTTTTTAGAGTTTTAATTGCTTTTAAAATTTCTTCAGACATGATTGGTACATTAAACTCATCATCTGAGTTACTTGCACTTAGTGAACTTTTTTAAATGCTTTAGCTTTTGGATAATATTATCATGAAATTCATTATTTGGAATATTTTCAGAGGAAACGTTCAGGTTTTGAAAGAATCTAATAAATTCAGCTTGATTAAAGGATTCATCTTGGATCCTTTCTGAGACTAGTTTGTTGAGTAAGTTCCAGAAAGTTTTTGGGTCACTTTTCATGTTATGGAAAATTTTGTCGCAAATTTGTGTTTTATAGATTTTTTCATCATGTTTACATTTCCTTCTAAATTTAGAACGAAACGAATAAAAAAGCTTTTCTGTAGGATCCGTTTTCAGGAAATTTATTTACTAGAGAACAGTATTTTATAACAGTTATATACAGATCATGACAGGAGTCAGAGAACCAGAGCTTTTTATTTTGTTTACTTGACCTTTTCCCCATTCTCTTTTTAACAAACTTTGTTGATTTAAGAGCAGTATCACATAATATTGAGTTCAAGCTTTTTACAGCAGTTTCACAGTCTGTTTGCCCATCACTTAAAAAATCAAAAAATGTTGTTTCACTTGTATATGGACTAATTGCCTCCTCATCCCAAATGAATTTACCTGGTAGAAGATCTACATTTTGCATTCATACCATTTGTACCTCCTTGAGAACAAGTAAGGATAGAACAGCTTATTGGAATGGTCAGATAATGGAGTGAAATCATTTACTATGAAATTGCCAATTCCATGTAATAAATTACAGGAAACTAATGTGTAATCAACAACGCTGCGGCCATTGTAGGTTATACATGTGCATTTCCCCCTAAGATCTCCAATTGTTCTACCATTAAGTATTCTGATGTCAGATTCTTTGCATAAGTCTATTAACAATTTACCACTTTTATTTGTAGGTTTATTATCAAGATTATTCCTTGAAATATGGGAATCAATAGAGTACTCATTGTCAATTGGCCTAGGAAATTCAGTGTTGTCTGAAATAACAGTCAGGCACTGTGTTTGTGTAAGTATTGAAATCACCTTGGATTACAATATCTCCGAGTTGGCTGTTGTCAAAAGAAAAAGAGAAATGAAATAATAAAGAATTTTTTATTTAAATTACATGAAATCAGAAAGCTAAAAAGAGGGGTTATTCCATGCCACGACATTACAAATTCGTGAGGAATCATCAAATTTGTACACATGGTTTTACTGTTTAATTTCACACATTTAAATTAAGTCTGGTTTTATTCTATTGGTGTATTTGGAAAACAGTTACTTGGAGTGACCGTGATCGTATGGTAGTTGGATTTACAACTACCTATGCAATCAGTGCTTATCACCACTAATGTCGTGAGTTCGAACCCCGTTCACTGCGAGGTTTACTCGATACAACAGGTGGTTTTCTCCGGGTACTCCGGTTTCCTCCATCAATAAAACTGACCACTACGATATAACTGAAATATTGTTGAAAGTGGCGTTAAACACCATAACCCTATCTTCCCTTCTTTGTACAATTCAGTACACGGCTTCATTTCGGTTACTAGAGAGACCATGCACACGAATAGTGTTTTTACTAACTGTGACCGCCCTACTTATTTTCCGAATTAAAAAAAATATATGAAAAGTCAATTACTAGAATATACAATACTATAAACAATATTTAAATTCCTTTTTAAAACTTATTGACGAACGATTCAAAGCAAACAAAATGTTTTCTCAACAAAGCTCACATTAAATTGTTAACGTTTAAATTTGTATGTATCTGTATTGATATAAATTATTTAAGACCTTTTTAAACCATGATTTTAGACTTTATTTTTCTCGTCGTTGCATTCTCATTTGTGCTTAAGGAAGATTAACTTTGTGAGATGGCATGACGTTGCATCGTCGATTGCGACCGTCCATTCTCCGTCGAACGGATCACAATATCATGTAACCGTGGAGTTCCGACGGTGTTGAAGTTCAAAGAAGACAACAACTTGTACCTCGGAATAAACAAAAGTTCAAATTAGAAAAGCTGTCCTTAAATGCCCAATGCATCGTCCATGGCGTTACCTCTCAGTAACACGTGGCTGTTTATAGTCAGATTTATTTGTTTGTACGTGACTAATGCATCAGGACAATTCGCCAACCATTACAGGTCCGTGTTAAAAAGTACTCGGAAATTGGAATATACCCGTAGACTGATATTTCTCACTTTTGAGACAGACCAGTTCCTATTTTTAGCGATGTGAGATTGTCTTATATTGCACTAGTGCAAGACAAAAAAATCACGTGCGTTTTACCGGCAAATACACGGTGCATATAAATACCGAAATTACCACTATTTGCCGAAATTACCAAAAAAGTTGCCGAAATTACCAATAATGTTACCGAAATTACCACTCATTTGGTAGAAAATGATGGTATTTNTATTCTGCTAGCTAATAATTTAACTATCGTGCACCTTTCATGTTTCACGGTGTATGACTTTCAAGTCAATGTTTGTTTACTTTGAGTAAATAATAGTGCTCTCCCTTGTTAGTAACTAATACATAACGTACCTCCCTTTGACCAAATTCAAATATTTTTTCACAGCCACAGGTGTAGTGTTGAGTTACATTTATCATATATTTATTAAATACATTGTATTTTATTATGAAATACATTTAAAATACTGCCAAGACACGGATGCATATGAATAAATTGAATGTTTACTTCAGCAATGGAAACAAAATTTGCGGGAAAACGCTCGATCGGGAATGTAAACAAAACAATTGGGTAACAGCTGATAAAAGTGAGAAATAAAATCAAACACCGGCAAAAAGTGCAAGGCAGGGAAATCTCCGACACCCTCGGGTGTCGGAGATTTCCCTGTCTTGCACTTTTGCCGGTGTTAGATTCTATATATCTCCACACAAAGGAGGGTAGATTCTGTTAAATCCATCTTTTTATTATAGTAAAGTTCATGATTTGATTTAAAATGAAGGAAATACACTGCAGTTACCCATGGATGGCTGAGGGAGAGAAGAGGTACGGAAATCAGTATGTGTACCGACGATGATTATCCTAGGGCACATGTACCCCCCCACATACATGAACAAACAAAAACTAAACAGAACAAAACTAAACTAAAACACACAAAACAAAACAAAGTTTCACTGTGGACACTGAGTATTACGTCTCACTGTGGACACTGAGTATTACGTCTCACTGTGGACACTGAGTATTACGTCTCACTGTGGACACTGAGTATTACGTCTCGCTGTGGACACTGAGTATTACGTCTCACTGTGGACACTGAGTATTACGTCTCACTGTGGACACTGAGTATTACGTCTCACTGTGGACACTGAGTATTACGTTTCGTATAAAATGCAATATAATTTAGATAACCATACGAACTAATATTGTAGTAGTTTCGTTATTGGTTTTTGCTAAGATCGGGTAAATGGAAGATTCTAGCAATTCGCAGTTAAAACATAGCACGAAATCCTAGATTTTATCAAGGGCGATCCTAATGTATTTGGATTTATATCTATCAAAGCAGTCAGTGTCTATCACAACACACGTGTGCGGGGTTCTGGCTGGTCATGTGGTTTAGATCTTTAGCCTAATACCACTGACAGGAATTCATTGGTTGGGATTCACTTTATCTGTCCCTTCAATAGTGTCGTCACGATAAAGCGGAAAAATTGCTGAAAGTGTCGATAGACCTCGATAGCCTTAAACCGTCCCAACTAAATTTGCAACTTCTATTCCCGCCCATATAATGAGGTGTACTACTGGATACAAATAAAAGTGATAAAGTTTCTCAGTAACCTGCCACATGAAGTGGGTTTCTCCCTGTGTCCCGATTTTGACGGTGTGCTCCAATTTTCTCTGTGTGCACCAATTTTTTCGACGTGCTCTGTGCTGTTTTCTCGGCGTGCCCCTGTTTTCTCTATGTGCTCCGATTTTCTCTGTGCGCTCCGGTTTTCTCGGTGTGCTCCTGTTTTGTCGGTGTGCTACGGGTTTTCTCCACCAATTAAACTATTGATGAACGTGGCAATAAAACACTCACAATCCAATCGTTCAAATCAAATCAAATCTTTTACAACACGACAGAGTTCGGTCCTTTATATATTAATTAAAATATTATAATCTTACCTTTGACCACTGCTTCTGTATAATCTAAATTAATCATATTGACTCTTAACACACTTGAATTTAACTTTAAATTTCCATCACCATTTCTATTTAATAGTAAAATCCGTGTATCTGATCGCTTAATATCGCTATCACAAATTTTGGGATCGTAGAATCCCTCGATTTTTAATCTTTGGTGAATTTTTCGTAGTCGGATTGTACTTTTAGAGGGATTTACATAATTATTAAGTATACTAGATCCTTTGAATACACGTTTTATTTCCACATCGCCCATTAACATTCCCGGGTGTCGGGTATCAGGCATTAGATCTTTGATCGTAGCACTTATTACAACGTTAGCTTCCTCCTCGCGAGCCTCCAGACTTTTTTCGACACACCCTCGTTTAAAAATTCCCACAGATAAATTAAATAACGTTAAGAATACAAATATTTGAATCACAGAAAACTGAATAATTTCCATGTTTGTGATTGTGTAGTGAATGGCGTCTCTGTATACCCTTTATTAATACATGCTGGGTATTACACTGCACATTAGGAGAAACACGCCGTACAAGTGTTTCTATTTAAATTTACTGCCCGGTTTAAATTCCCATTGAAATTTAATGATAGATTTCAACAAGGTAAATAAACATAAGACAACTGATATGAAAAGATCAATCGAGAGGGGTGCCCAAACTTCAAATTTTTCTGGGTCAAAAAATATAAATAGGCAAGCTGTGTTCAGCAATGGGGTTGATGTGGTAATTTATTGAAACTTTTGTGAATGGAGAGATCAAAATCTCATTATTTTTATTGCACCTGATCGAATTTGTAGTATGAACATTTTAAACTTTAGTACGTATGTGTGCACATAATGAGATTGTCTTACCACAGCTGAGAGTAAACAAATACATGTATATGACAATTATGTAATAGGTGAAGGGTACAATGAGTCTTCTATAATGCGTTACATCCTCGTGTAAGTCAGCGACAAAAACAGTAATCAAGCCTTCTGGAGCACCTGTATGGGATCACCCTCGGTTTTTAGTTGGTCATCTTTATTTGTCTTTGTTTTATGTTTTTTGTACCCAATGTGGCCTGTGTCTCTGTGTTGTCCATTCTTGATTACTCCCTTCAGTTTTCTCTAACGTTTATTTAATAATGACATCTATCATACAAACATCATGTTATAATACATTGTGTTGGTTATGTTGGCAGTGTTCGAAAGTAGCGGTCGTCCGATCGTCAAAACCAACCTAACATTGATCAGGACGACCTGAATTCTCAGAATAGTCGCCCGACTGACGACCAAATATTTTCTGTCAGTCAGGGCTCACGTTGGAGGGTGAATTCTATCGTATCCGTTAAGTATTTTGAAAGGGATTTTCTTGGAAAGTAATCCATTGCGGTTTAAACAAACTTTAATTTCGTTCATTAGAGCTTATGTTTATATATGCCTGACTAAAATAAAACTATTTGTATTTGGGCGGTGCAAAAATGTCTTTCTTGATGTAGCACCTGACAAGATGAAGATGAAGATGAAGATGAAGATGTAAACAAACAACAATGGCGCCATTTTGGAAAGGGGACGCAATGCGGTACTGTGCTACAGGAAATATTGACCGAACTTTTTGTCCGAAGCTACTTCCAACAAAACGAACCTTTGATTTATTATTTTCTCATTTCTGTGACATAAAATCATAGTTCTCATATTAAATATGTTCATATATGCGAAGATTGGCAATTCAAATTCGTTGAAATGCACGGGACGCTTCCGGATATTTATCAATCCGCATTGGTATTTTATACTCGACACCGGGTTAATATTACGATCTATCGTTTATTTACATCCAGACATGTGAAAACGTTAATGCATATCCAATTAAAAAATAGACTTTGAACTACAGTAGCTTTACTCCATTGTTGCAATCTGATTTGAGGTCTGGCAAATGATAATTACAGCCTTTACTTTCTTCCGTTTTTGACTGACAGTGGCAATTTACGTTTGTGCTATATTTTCATTCCCAAGCTATATATAGTTGGACCATTGAGCAAATGGACAGAGACAACGTTCTTCTGCTAAAGATTACACAAATATTAGTTATTACAATTTGTGTGGTATTTGATCACAGTANGGGGGGGGGGGGACATATAAAAAATCACTGGTAAGCAAGACTCAAATAATCAAGGTAGACATAAATAAAAATGTGACATTGAATAGATGTCCTTAAGGTAGTTATGAATTTAAAAAAAAAGCCCAGAACAAATCAGTTCAGGCAGCTTTTTAACTATTTACTAAATTTGGGCAGGGTAACTTCAGAATGTGATGAATCTGAAGAGGCTGTGAATATGGAAATTGAAAAGGAACTTAAATCTGAATAAAAAAAAAATAATAATAAACAACTGATTTAATTTTTTTTTTAAACAAACAAGTGCTTTTTGTCCCTCGTTACTAAAAAGTCAAATGTACTTCTTGAGGAACTAAAACTTGAATTGATGGGTGTTTTTCAACATTGATCTGGCTCCCACTGTAAAACCAAAAGCCATTCTTTTCAAGGAGTGAGCCACCTTTTTCAAACCAAAAAGTAGGCCTCAGGAAACACCCAGAATGCAGGATTTTGCACTATTTCCCCAGAGGTTCTGGGGCCTTTGAGCTGTAATGACCCCCTCGCAATGCGAGGTGGGAAGGGTCGCTCTGCTACCCTTTTCGGCAACCTGATGTAAATTCGGACGACCTGATTTTCCCCCCTACTTGCCCTTGTGACAACCTCCCTTATTTCTTAGTTTCTAACACTGTGTTGGTAACTAACAAGTCCACATTTAAAATGATAAACTACTCAGATTTAGGTTTTTCACAATAATTAAATAAACTTTGTTCAATTTGTTCAACATTGATAACGCTATGATGGGAAATCTCCTTTAAAATCAAAGTTGGGTTTAAAATACACTGTCCGACTTTATTGCAATTATTTATAGATGTATATATGTATTGAACAGTTTTTCAAAACGTTTAAATGGTGAAAGGGAAGTAATTCAACTTTGATCGAGAATTTTACAAGGTACTGAATAATTATACAACATATTCTTACTGAAATTAACTATACTTATCAATATTAATATGGCAAATTATAAGACAGGTTTGATATAAACGTTTTATTTAGTGGATATTTAATACATGTACCCAAGGATTTGTGTGATGTACCATGTTTTGAGAAAAAAAAAAGAACTTCTGTTGAGGTAACTATTACTCTATTTTATTTAACTGGTCGGGCGGAGTTGACCTTTAAATTTACATGAGAGCATTCAATTATATTTTGTGTATGTACAGGGCAGTTCCCGTTATTGACATTATTGAACTGTATTCAGCAGTGTCACCGAAATCAATTCATACAAAAGGAATAGAACGCACGATTGAATATAGCTGTATAAATGAAATTGATCAGGTAACCTGACCCTCCTAAATACACGGACTTTCCTGTAATCAGTCAACCCGTGTTAAGCCACGCCCAACCAGTTGAAAAAAATAGAGTAAAATAACCAGCTAACGATGTCAGTTAAAATCTCGGCTACAGAGTGGTTGATTCTTGAGTTGCGTCACGTGAACCATTTTGTAGATTAAAAAGAAATTTTAGTTCGAAAGGTGCTTGAATGATTCTCAATTCATGGTAAAATTTGATCTGTGCTCGGATCACCATCACATTTCTGTCCATAAAGAGCATTAGAAATATTTGGTTTTTCCTGGAAATTTAAGGGTGTTTTAAATAGACGTACTTGTCGAAAAAATATAACATTTATGTGTACGAGCTTTAGAAACAAGTAGAAAAGCGAGCTGCTCTGTCCTATTCCGTTGCAAATTGAAATGCAAATGAATTTTATATTTCTGGTATGGTACGTATATTGCGTTTATCCTGCAATATAAAAAAGTTCAAAACAACTGCCAAATTGTCTAATAAAACCAGAAACAAGCGTCGTTCTAATCTCAGTTTGAATGTGCCTACTGTAAAGTCCGTGCTTACATTCAATAACAATTTATCATTTATCTGGTGAATTCAATTTGACTGCTCAATAAGAATAAGTGCAGGATAAAACACTGTATTTAGCGCACAATAGTTTGGACCGCCAACAGATGGTCATGGCTTTTCAACAGACGTAGAGTGAGCGAGTGAGTGATTGTTGTTTAATGTCACGAGATACAAACGCGTGGCCACGACATAATATCTTGTGGTCACGATATACTAACGGATGGTCACGAGATAGCTAAGTCGTGGTCACGAGATAGTTAACTGTAGTATACCCAAATTAAAAGGAATGTTAAGTAGAAAATGGAATACATAATTACAACGATACAAGCATAAAGATAAAAGAAAAGCATGGACAGCACGAAATTCTTTATTTACATATTTATTTTCAATAAAATTTCTTTTTTATTTCATTTTTTTTTTCGTTTATTTAACTTGTTCGTGTCCATATTCATACAATCTTATGTTGACCCTATATATACACACATATATATATATCTACCCACGCTTATACACATGTCTTACGTCTATCCCTAGATTAAAACCTTACGAGACAAGGTAACACTACGATTATTGAAGCTCTTTTTTTTAAGGAGTGGATGTAGTCGAGTGGTCTAGGGCGCTGGATGTAAGGCTAAGCGTATGGTGCTGCAGTGTATCAATGGTGTGAGTTCAAATTCCGTTGAGGGAAGAACAAAAATCTGACAGCTTCAAAATCTAATTCTAACACTGTTTGGTTTAATTTTCAGACGTATATTTAATATTTAGTATTAACCTAGTATCCTTAGTAACTTTGAGATCCAGTGGGACAGATATATTGTATGGTTGTCACTTGCTTAGACGTTTGTATAATATACTTTATTTTCCGTGACTGTATAATGAATTCATTCATTATCCTATACAATATGTTAAAAATTACTGAGTTAGATTACTGTCAAATTATAATATTTAGTATATATATACCATCTACACATGTCTTACGTCTATCCCTAGATTAAAACCTTACGAGACAAGGTAACACTACGACTATTGAAGCTCTTTTGTTTTAAGGAGTGGATGTAGTCGAGTGGTCTAGGGCGCTGGACGTAAGGCTAAGCGAATGGTGCAGCAGTGTATCAATGGTGTGAGTTCAAATCTCGTCGAGGGAAGAACAAAAATTTGACAGCTTCAAAATTTAATTCTAACACTGTTTGGCTTAATTTTCAGACGTATATATATACATGTACTCTTATTATCAGACGTATATATATACATGTACTCTTATTATCAGACGTATATATATACATGTACTCTTATTATCAGACGTATATATATACATGTACTCTTATTATCAGACGTATATATATACATGTACTCTTATTATCAGACGTATATATATACATGTACTCTTATTTTCAGACGTATATATATACATGTACTCTTATTATCCAATAATAATACGAGTAGTATTACATCACGATCACGACCATGACGGCCCCCCTAAGATGATCGGTTATTCAACACCTTTTCACTATTAATGATATAACTTTTTCTTTTATAAGAGATCACGAATGTCATCTATGTTTTCTACACTTGTATCTT
>MJUT01035316.1:86991-98194 GCA_002080005.1 Gigantidas platifrons
AACATGAATCCATTGATAACCAGAGCAAAACCCCAAACAAAATCCTGAAAAAGTGTAAATATAGAGCTTTCAGTGAATTGGTATTTGTTTTTTAAGGCCAAATGAATAATTGTTCAGCTATATCATTGCAACGACAAGCTATATTCAATGAAATGATGACGGTGTGGGCTTTGTACTAGACCCACACGCCAGTTCTTGCAGTAACAACATTCTATAGCTTCACTCAAACACATTATCCTGATTCCGAGCCCACCAGTCTTTGGTATTACTCATTAAAGATACTTAGTGGAGAAACAGTACATACCAACGTCATTATCGTTGGTTTGACTCGACAGGGGTTCGAACACACGATCTACCATACTCGCTCTCATGTTGTTTTTTTGGGGTATAGTATTGTATTGTATTTACCAAATGTAGGGTTATCAAAAAGAAACCTAAATTCTGGTGAAGCCATATTACGAATATCAACATCGTTGTGCCCGACATCAAATGGCGATGTAATAAATACAGATAAAAAAACAAACAGGTAAGTAGTAAGTAAGCTAGACAGATTAAAATAGTTAATAAACAATATAATATGTTGGTTTTACCTGGTTTGTTAGTATGTTGATATCTAAAGCTGACATCATTCCAACTAAAAACGTTACTAAGATAGTAGTAGGTGTTCCAAACTTTCTAGGAACTAAAAAAAATATATGACAAACATTTTAATTCCTGAAGAGTGATAAACCTAGTAAATATGTTAAAGTTAACACACAAGCAGGGCCGGCCTTAGATCAATGGACAAATTGCTTCCAAATTGGGGCCCACGATGGAATTATCTACTCTGCTGTTCAAGTACACACAACTACAAATGTACACAGTGCATGTTTAAGAGAACAGCAATGATTATATTTTTTATAGGTCCCTGCACCTCCTAAGACCGTTCCTCCACACATAATAATATCAATAATGCTAATTTAACCACTTAAGTTATGATTTGTGATAAAGTTTGTCAGTGACTTGTGGCAAGTCGACGGTTTTCTCCTGCTACTCCGGTTTCCTTCACCAATAAAACTGACTACAACAATAGAACAGAAACTTCAAAGATAATGGCTTTACAAAAACACATATTTCAATGAACAAAATAAAAACGTATTCAACCATTTTATATTCAGAATGAAATTATTCTTGTTTTACTTCTGTTTTGTTTTATTTTTTTAATTGTTTTGTTTTTGTCATTCTCAGTAAGACAATACTGTCAGTTATCGATACAGTATTACTTCAGATCCTTTGGAATATCAAGCGATCCCCCTGAAAGTGTTATGGCTTGTGATAATTTTTGTTGACTTTGCCGATGCAATTATCGTGTTTATTCCATTCAAATAATATACTCCCCTGTTATTTTCGGAGATATATTATGCACGGTTTGTGTAGCATACCTCCAAAATCTTCTAGGGTATGAGCCACCAGTTCCATGTTCGATATAAGGGAAGTAACTCCAGCAAACGACAGACAGAGAAAGAACATAATAGACAAGACTCGACCAAAGGTGTTCAACGTTGCAAACAAGACTGGAATCCTGGAGAGAAAAACATGGAATTGTCAGTCATTTCATTGTCATGTACATGTACCACGTATGTAATGTTGTACATATTAATGACAGTGTTTGTAAGACTATTAAATCCGAATGTGTCCATCTTTCTCATGACCCGGGCATGAGATTGAAAAAAATCACATGCATGTATGTAACTTTTTACCAATTATTAAAAGTTAGAAGTACAATTATCTGTCGTCTTGTTTATTTTTAATATATATATATTCCAATTGATACATGACATCTAATATGACCGTGATTTGTTTTTACTTCTGATTTCCTGCCATGTGAGTAAATGAGCTATATGTAGTTTTCATGTGGGCAAATTTATGAGTTATAAGAAACAGTCATTATATGGGTACATGAGTTAGGCATTATTGTGTATTCATCCTTGGTGGTTATTATGCTCGAGTTTGTTAGGGGGTCCCTGTAACAATGCTAACGTTATGCCGTCAAACCTGCCTAAGCGGTCACTTCTATTAAGAAGTTACCTGTATTAAAGATCCCCTTTTTCTTTGTCCTGTCATAGAAAATGTCATATGAATTGGGCCTCTTTTAATGTACAGAATTACCTGTTCTATAAAATCACTTTTTTTGTTGTTGCAAGGGTGACCTCTTAATACAGGTGTGATTTTTGTATTTTTATTTATTTATGACATATCCGGACACATACCTACCAAATAAAAGTTAATCCCGTGCTGGCTGGTCCACTATCCTTCAAGATTGACAAATATTCATCCTTTGCCAGAACCCCACGACTTAGTATCAATGTGGAAAATACCGTGGCGTATATCATTATGCCACATATCAAGCTAAAAATAGAGCAACAAATATATAAATGTTATCGTCACAGGTTCATAATCAGCGAAACCTGTCTAAACCGAACCTCCATGGGACCAACATTTATGCTAAGAATAGACAGATATTCGGCTTATAGAGATTTAATCTCTATAAGCCGAATATCTGTCTTATATATATTTCGTACATTGGAACTTTATTTAAAGCTATGTTTATGCTAGATTACGATTTCTTCTGTGCTCGCTTTAGGCAGGTGTCACTAATAAAACCGTCTGTGTGACTTTACCATTGATAGTTTTCTTAAATGAAAACCATATCTTATTTTGCTACATCCATTGCTTGAAATAAACAAACATTTTATGTTGGGTTTCTTTTCTCTTTTCTTGCTCTGTGCGTTTATTATACCTTTATTCATAATTCTCAGGGTTGTATCTTAAATTTTGTAATATCATTTTAATCGTTATATGATTTTTAAAATAATTTTTATTATCATTGAAATGAAAAACGACAAAACATGTATTATTAGTCTATGTTGAATATTTACCTGACAAGGTTATTGACTGAAGGAATAAATATTCCATACTTAACCACGTCATTTTCTACTGTCATAAAAGAAGAATAAGGAATCAACAGGCCCATTCCAGCACCGGTGTCAAAAGCATTCTGGCTGATAGCATCAACCCAAAGTCGAGGGTTCCCAAATGATTCTGTAGAGATAAAAATAATACAATGATATCCAGCAAGGAATGAGACACACATACATAAAGTAGACGTAAGAGAATATCGAAGGGGCAATCAACAATGGACAATCCAGAGAAACAGTCAACATAGGGTACACAAGACGAAGACAAACAACACCAAAACACAACACAATATGTGTTGGACACCACCACGCCCAAACATCCACCAATCACGTAAAAAAGACATGAGTCCGCCTACAAATGAATGGAAGCAAAGACGAACTGAACGTCGATTTCATGCGAATATCGTGATGGACATCACAACATGGAACTCAAAATGCAAAGACACATAATAGCATTGATAGTTTGGTGTTTTAACGCCACTTTCAACAATATTTCAGCTATATCATGGCGACCAGTTTTAGTGGTGGAGGAAGCCGGAGTACCCGGAGAGAACCACCGACCATGGGCAAGCAACTGGTAAACTTTATCACTTGCGGTTGCGAGTCGAGTGCACATAATAGGACACCACAAAAAACTAAAATGATATGCAACACGGACCCCACCGAAAAACCGGAGGTGAAATCATGTGCTCGCGAAGGGTAATTAGTTCCTGCTTCTTATGAGATACCTGCCGTGTTACCCATATATATATACAGTCAAGTCCGGTAAGTCTTGGCAGTGATAGAGGAACTAAACATTTGACTATCTAGAAATGTCAGTCATGCCTTGAAACCCATTATCGTAAACTTAAAATTACACTCCCCATAACAAATTTATACACATCTGACAAGCTTCGGTGTTGTGCTTCCGTTGCAACTAAAATTAGAAACGAGTATTTCATTTTTTGGATAATTACTTTCACGTCAAACGCACCTAAACTTGTTTTGCTTTCAAACAAGGTGAAGGTCAGATATCGACAACATTTACACTGGGCTACTTGTCATTTGGACATTTAAAACAGCTATGTTTTGAAGACAAATGCATAATTAAATAATTATGCGTAAAAATAAAATTGTCCTTAATGGCTACGTTCAGTCTTTGTTTATTTTGTTCAGTCTTTGTTTATTTTTTCGTGGGTATTCACAATTTTGTGTGGGTGTTTATTTATTCTCATTTTTATTTTTAGCGAAACAATGTGGGTAATCACAATTGTGTGTGGGTGTTTATATATTTTTTTTCTTCTTTCAAATTACATGTAATTTGATGAGACATACAATTGTATACCAAGCTTGCGTTTTATCTGCATTCAATGAACCTTTTGTCCACTATTTATAATTCGGTAATTGTTTGCGATGAACAATATTTGTACAATATATTGTACAATATATAACGGGCTGCATAGTCTTGAGGTTAAAGGTTAAATCAGTTCAACATGTTCAACTGTACTCGTTTGTACACATTAGTGTGCGAGTCGCTAAATTTTGTGCTCAGTGTATCTAAAAAATATAAAATGGATATTATTTTATGGTTGTATATAAATACATAATAATGCCAGTCTGTGGTAAACTCCCTAATCTATAATTGATACTATTTTATGATTGGATATAAATATATAACACTGGTAACCCCTTACGATTCTCCCGAATATTTTTGTGGCAACACATATGTTTTCTATTACTTTTGTTATTATCTTCCTTTCTTTATTTTTCTTTAGTCTATCAAGTCACACTAATAACTCTTTGTGTACATTTTTGTTGGTGAAGTCTGCAATGGCCTGCGTCTTTCGTACAATATCAATGCTCTCTCTATTACTATCTGTGTGCATTAATGACATTAAGTAACGGGCATTGACGTGATCAGATACAGAGAGAGCATTGGTAAATACTATAGTGTAGCAAGAACTGTTAAAAAGTCAATGAGACTTACATCTATGGATGCATTATCTATTCTTATTTTTGCATCTCAGGGTATACGGGCGTTTCCGTTTATAGCGTGTCTTTGGTTTATTCCGTACACATACAATTCCGAGGCAAAAGAAGCCACAGATGACTCGTTCGAAGATAATACTGCTTACTTCAATACTAATGGTAATTCAATTAATAATATTGCTTTCTGGTGTTTTGTTTTATGTTTATTGCTGATTATATCTGGCATTGAGACGAATCCGGGTCCAAGTACTAACGATTCATTCAGTTCTACAAATAGCTCTTATGGAGACAATGAGTTTTTTAAACAATCTATTTCGTTTGTTCATTTAAATGTACAAAGAATAGTCCCTAAGCTAGATCTTGTTTTAACAGAATTTTCATGTCATGACATACTTTCATTTAGTGAAAGTTGGCTTAGTCCACATGTAGGTGATGGTTCAGTGAGATTACCGGAATACAAATTCCCCCCATTTCGTAGAGACAGACCCGAGAGACAAGGTGGGGGAGATATTGTTTATACGAAAGACAATATAAACTGTAAACTTAGGGCTGACTTACAAGTTGGCGATATTGAATGTATCTGGATTGAACTGGTGTTTAAAAACAAAAAATACTTATATGGTACATTTTATATACCTCCCAATAGTCCTGCTAAGACATGGGAAGACCTTGACGAGTCTGTTGACCTTGCCGTCTCTACTAATCTTGACGTTATTTTAACCGGAGATTTTAATATTAATCAATTAGGGAATAATATTGCGACTGATAAGATTTCTTCATTGAAATCGAGATTCAATTTGTATCAGCTGATTTCAAGTCCTACTTATTTTACCGAACACAGTTCATCGCTATTAGATCTTATTCTTGTAAGTAACCCACGTTCGGTTGTCTTCTCCGAAGTCGGAGCTCCACTATTAAATCAAGTACGTTTTCATCTACCAGTAATTGGTGTTTTCAACAAACCCAATCTTCAAAATCACACATTCAAGTGTAAGATTTATCTTTACGAACGTGGTGATTATGACTCCTTTCGTCAACAGCTTAACTCTGTCGATTGGGACACGATGTTTGTGACAAGAGACGTTGACACTATTACACTGTCAATTACTAATATAATAACTGACATTGCAGATAGAACCATACCGAATAAAATCATAACGGTGAAGAAAGACAACCCACCATGGTTAACAACTAAGCTCAAGTCAGCGATTCGTAAGAAATGTCGTATACATAAAAAAGCTAAACGTACAAACTCACAAAGCGACTGGCAAAAGTTTTGAAACTTCAGAAATAAATGTAATAAACTTGTGCTTAATGCAAAGAATGATTACTACAAAAGTATTTCAGATAAAATTTTGTCAGAATCTTGTAACAGTAAAAGTTACTGGACTCTTGTTAAATCACTGATGAATTCAGATTCCCCTGACAATCACTCGATCCCCCCGAAACAAATGGGTGAAGACCTTATTAGTGACATGAAACAGAAAACTGAAGTGTTTAATAATTACTTCTGTTGTCAAAGTGATCTTAACGATTCTGGTAAACCCCTTCCTAATATTCCAAACAGACGGACTACAGGACTAAGTCATATTACTATCACCGAAAATGAAGTAGAAGACATTCTGAAAATACAAGACACAAGTAAAGCTACTGGCCCAGACTTCTAAAGGAAGCATACAGTATACTTAAATATCCTTTTTGTAGACAATTTAATTTATCTTTGGAACAAGGTAGATTTCCATCAGACTGGAAAAATGCTAATGTGACTTCGGTGTTTAAAAAAGATTCTCCTAGTGACTGTAAAAATTACAGGCCTATTTCATTAATAAGTGTTCTTGGAAAAGTTATGGAACGTTGTGTTTACAAACATATCCATAACTATTTAGTAGAACTCTATAATTACATCTCATCAATCTGGTTTCACTCCTGGTGATTCAGCAATAAATCAACTTATTAATATAACTAATGAATTTGGGAAAGCATTAGACCAAGGGAAAGAAATAAGAGTAATATTTTGCGACATAAGTAAAGCTTTTGACAGAGTTTGGCACAAAGGGTTATTACGAAAATTAGAATCTATAGGAATAAAGGGCACACTTTTGGCTTGGGTTACTAATTACTTATCAAAAAGAAAGCAAAGGGTGGTGATCAACGGCTGTTCCTCGGAGTGGCGTGAAATAAAGGCTGGGGTACCTCAGGGATCAATTCTGGTGCCTCTATTGTTCATTCTATTTATAAATGATATCGTCGAGAATATTCATTCCACAATTAAACTGTTTGCAGATGATACCAGTCTTTTTTTGATTGTAGATGACCCATCAGATTCAGCTCGTATCTTAAATAATGATTTGCATAAAATTCATACATGGTCTAGGAACTGGCTTGTAACTTTTAATCCACAGAAGACAGAAATGTTATCAATTTCAAGAAAAGTTCAAAAACCATATCATCCTAGTCTTCAAATGGATAATAGTATAATATTAGAGACACAAGACCACAAACATCTTGGGCTTTGTATATCGAATGATGGCTCATGGTCAAAACATATTGACATGATTGTTCAAAAATCTTATAAACGTGTTAATATAATGCGGAAATTTAAATTTATTCGACCAATTTTAGAGTATGCTGATGTCATCTGGGATAATAAAACAGTATATCTTGTGAATAAAGTAGAAAGTGTTCAAATGGAGGCCGTCAAAATTATCACCGAGGGAACTAGACTTGCCTCAATTGAGAAATTATATGATGAAACGGGTTGGGAAAAACTGAAAGACAGGAGAGAAACACACAGATTGACTTATTTTTATAAAATGACTCAACACTTGACACCTTCATACTTATACAATATGGTACTGCAAAATCTTGGAAATATTCATGATCATAATACGTGTAACGCTTCAATTATACCCCCGGTTAGGACAAGAACGGCCTTCTATTCCAATTATTTTTTGCCTGCCACCGTACGCTCATGGAATTTGCTGTCTTTGTCTTCCAATGTGAAGACAAGCCCATCTATTTCCGCCTTCAAAAACTGTTTCCATGATAAAAATAGTAAAAAAAAACGCCATACTTTTATGCGGGGAAACGTCTCGGTCAAATACAACATGCGCGATTGCATATGCAATGCTCACTGAATCATCACTTATTTGTTAAAAATATAATTGATTCCCCTAACTGTCAGTGTGGAGCTATTGAAACAACCTCTCACTATTTGTTTCATTGCCATCAATTTGCAGTTGTCCGTCAGCAACACTTATATTTTGTAAATCCAATGTTTACTGAAGAAATTTTACTACATGGTTCGGAAGATTTTAGCGATGAACAAAATGAACAACTATTTTTGGCAGTTCAAGCGTACATTTTGAGTAGCAGGTGATTCAAAACTGACTTCACCAACTTCTGATTATTATTTTTTTCTTCTCTATTCTTCAACTTCTGCTTTGCACATAAAATACAATTACAATACGTAAATGTTATCTTCTATGTAATATCTTCAATATTAGAAAGTATATTTTATTATTGTGAAATTTAATGCTATGTATATGTATATTATTGTTGTCTATTTCTTGAGATATATACATTGTGAAAAGTAATGTCGGGAGACGGATTAATATAAGACTTGTTTCCGAATCCTATTGATTTATTCAGGTTGATGTTGTAAATGATATACATGTTTGTTCTGATAAATGTTTGAATTTATTAATAAAATATGTTTATACTAAACATTTGACTGAATACCGAACAGTCAATCATGTAATTCCTTTAAACTAATAGATATTTGTGACAAACAAACAAACAAAATAATAACATGACATGCATACAAGTATAATAAATGAAATATTAAAATGTTTTTCATATATATCACACGTAAGAAATAGTGAAGAGTCCACTGTACTCAATTCTAATGACTGTTTTATAAAGGAACACAGTTTTCTTACTTGTCTTGGTGTTGCTGAGTTTAACAAGATACTAATTTTGTCATAATCAAGCATATTATCAAAATCTTGTTTTTTGCATAACATATTCAGTGATGAAATCAGTAGCATTGGTTTGAATCTGAATGCAATTTACCTTCCATTTTTGAATAGTAATAAAGACTGGTTGACTCGGACTCTGGATAATGTGACGAGAAGAGTAACATGTCTGCATATGTATTGTTGTTTCAGCGAGGCCGCAGTACAAAAATGTAATCGATTTTAAGCTATACATAATTGTCTTGCCTTCTGTCCATTCATTGTAATATTTATGTGACACAAAAAATTGTTGTTAGTAATAGTTCGACAAATATCATTTGTATAGTAGATTTAAAATCCATATCCTTTCTTACTATTAAAACACTAAAAACCAAAGAGAAAAAATGCACGACAACTGTAAAAGTTGTAAAGCATATCTCAGCATCTAAGATACATGTATTAACGGGCCCCAGTTTGGTGTGAATCAAATTTAAAGTCCATACCCTTTCTTACTAATAAAACACTAAACACCGAAGGGAAAAAATAACAAAAGCACTATAACCGTAAAAGTTGTAAAATATATCACAGCATCTTAATTAACTTACCCCATTTTGGTGTGAATAGGTATGTGATGCCATAGTCAGCATATTCTCTTGTTAATGACCAAGTGAATGTAAACAAGATAATGACTAGAAGTACTGGGACTAGGAACATGTTTACTTTCTCTATAGTCTTCACTCCCTTAACTACAGATAAACCAGCCACCATTAGAGCAAGGGCGTGTGTTAGTAACGGCCATTTACTGTCCTAAAAGTAAACAAGATTAATTTTTAGAGATGATTCCAATTTTCCCATTGTAGACTTTCCATTTATATGTAGCAACATTCCAACATCACCTGCATATGGAGTATATATCTCTCAGTTGCTCCGATATTCCAGAACCTGTGGTTCCAATCACGATTTCCTTGATAAAGGGTTGCTGCAAACAAGGAAGCTACTGAACTAATGGTTCCTAGTGGGTAAGTTGAAGTCATTACTTCGAAAGTTTTACGGTTGCCACCATGACTTGGTTGACCGTTATGGAATATCTGTGTCACATATGACCACGGAGGTGTTCCGTTTGTCGTAATCACAAGTCGGTACTTTCCTCATTCATGACTTATCAGCGGTTTGCAACATGACCAGTGCCACATGTGGAGCAGGAACTACTTACTCTTCCGGAGCACTTGAGTTCACCCCCAGTTTTAGTGGGTTTGTGTTGCTCGATCTTTAGTTCTCTATATAATGTTTTGTATATCGTTGTTTGTACTTTTGTCCTTTTTCTCTTGTCAGTTGTGTAGTCTATCCTACGATGTATGGCTACTTTGGTATCTTAAATCTTTTTTCAATTATAAAAAAAGGAAGGAAGACTGAATGACATAAAACATTTAAATTCACACCGGTTTGGTGATTTGGTGGTCCGTGCTATAATCATTCTTTAAGTTGTATGGGGTTTATTTTGGTGATGTTTGTCTTTGTTTTACAAATGTATGTCTTAAGGTGGTACCATACACTTCAGGTAAAATTTCATCTGCTCGTTTAATTTTCTTATTTTTTTGGCAGTGTGTTTGAATATATCCACTGTAATAAATATCAAAATTTTAACAAATTCCAACCAACAGACTCAGAGCTATAAATTCACTAGTCACATAGCAGCTTTTCTCTCTGTGGTTTTGATCACCGAGATGCTTGAAATCAGCATACAAACATCATATGATCAAAACGTTCAACTGATTTTAAAGAGTTATCTCCCTGTAGTGTTAGGTATCACCTTAAATGCCCAATGTTTATTGTGTTTCTGGAAAGTCTTCTTGATTGTTCCTTCGTTTTTTAACCTTTATTTATATCATGTCTACTAAGATCAATAAAAATGTTGCAGGTCTTTGGCTTAGTGTGGCCCGTCGTGAGTTTGAACCACGTTCATGGCGAGGTGTACTCGATACAACATTATATGATATCGATATACTGAAATGTTGTTGAAAGTGGCGTTAAACACCAAAACCCGAAACCTAACCCTTTATATCGTGTCTACTAGAATTAATAATAAGAATGCTACATGTCTTTGGTTTAGTGTTTTGTCTGAGTAGAATACGCTATGTGAAAATCTAATAATTTCAAAATTGATCCATTTGCACAGAGAAATATATTGTAAATTTTTATTGAAATAAAAACGTAGATATCAAATTTAGTGCGCACAACGCGTCTAAGGAATAACCTTCATCTGGTACGTTCAAAATTGAAAGATTGAATTATGTACTTTTTTCAAATATCACGGCTACCACT
>MJUT01035316.1:155722-167043 GCA_002080005.1 Gigantidas platifrons
CTCTCCATAACAGGGAATTCCCAGTACATCGAAACGAGGTAAAGGTATAAAAAAAAAGGTGCCATCGGAGAAGTCAACAATCGATAACTTGAACACAAGGTAATTAACACTCCTGTTTTAAAAGGATATTATTATTTTTATTAGTTCATAGCATATGTTTGTATAAATACAGATTCATTCAAACGATAGGTATCAGATATTATACAAGGTGTGTTTCCGTAAGACCATCGGAACAAGGTAAACCCAGTATATAATAAACAGGGACTGTATTATCACAGGAATCAGAAATTTTTTCAATAAAATACGGTCAAACGTTGTAATTTACTATCCGCGTACCTTTACTATCAATGCTATAAGGTCAAACGTTGCAATTTACTATCTGCGTACTATATATATAGCATTGATAATAAAGGTACACAGATAGTAAATTACAACGTTTGACTGTATTTTATTGATAAAATTTTCAATTCCTGTGGTATTATTCAATATATTGGCAGTCACTACAAAAAATATGGGGTTGGTCTATAAAGTGAAAATCCAGAAATAATGGGCAATCTGGAAAATGTATGTGATCAGTGGCGGATTGAAGGGGGGGCTTTGGGGGCTTAAGCCCCCCGTCGAAAAAGTCGAGCATATATATTAACATACACGGTATGACTTTTAATCGAATGGTTTCGATCTGTGAGATGAAAGTAAAATCACATTCAAATTAATTTCTTTGTATTGATTTAATCTTCAAAGAGGTAATTAAGTAATTATGCTTAATCAAATTTTCAAGTTTATTTGAAGTTTTTATGAATGTATTGTCTTAAACCTTATATAAACTTGTCTAGTGTCATAATTTCATATAGGTATAACCACCAACACATGTAAATTGAGGCTCTTTGAATGGAATTCTTTTTTAAATAACATTTATTTTTGCAAATAAAATTTTCGGCAATTGTTGCTGTATTAAACACAAAAAATACACGAGTTTCCGTTTTGAAAATATATGAATACGGCATATTTTAAACTCTAAATGAAAATACGAATACATTATAAAATAATTGAAATTAATTTGAAATGAAATAGACTTAAATTATATTTTTTCCTGCTAATGCTCAGACTCTTGAGCACTTTACAATTTCATGTGTAATATTGTATATTTACCTCATGCTACACATTGATATGTGTCTGAGTGTTGTTTAATAAAATATTGAAAACAAATCTTGAAACAAAACCAGGGCCGGATCTAGGGGGGGAGAGGGTGCCCCACCCCCCCCTAAAATTGGAAAAAATGTGATTTTTTTGTGTAAAATCATGATTTTTCACACGAAATACCCCAAAAATCTTTTAAGTTCGCTCCCTAACTTGAAATCATCGATCCACCCCTAAAAACTGCCAAAACACACATACACCAGACCAAGAGCAGCTGATGAAAAGCCTTCAGCCTTAAAAAGCATAACTTAAGTTCAGAGTTCACTAGACTGCAGAGCAAATGTTGATCAATTCAACCACCAGTGTTTTGAGAGGAGTGTTAAAATATGTGAACCACTAGACATCACTGTGTAGCATCACTACCGGATATAGGTACCCTCGAAGTGGGTGGAAAAACAAACGTGAAGTTAGGTAAGGTCAAATTCTTCTTATTTTCATTATATTCTACGTTTTGCTGACAAGTAAAGTTTTGTGATATTGATTCCTAATAATGTTGCTATTATTTAAGGCTGATTATGATCCATAATTGGCTTTCTCTCTCTTCAAATCGTCAGAATCGGACCGGCTGGTACCTGTTAAAAGAAGCAGGTGACGAGTTCAAAGTTGTAAAAAACATGTTTATCCTTCAACTATTCATTTGACGTTTTCAGGGATTTAGCCAGGATTTTGAGACCATTAGTCACTTTTGCGGAACATTTTTTTTTCTAATAGAATAAACAAGAATGTAATGATCTTAGTTTTAAAATCAGTTACTTTGCCTTACTGGTTAGTAATGGAGATTGAAAAGCTATGAAAACCTCCTAGGATGGGAACATACTCGACAAATTAGCAACCAACTGATAAAACATAATATTGGCACTATTTTGATCTAATACCACACAAATTGTAATACTCCCCCCCCTTTTTTTTTTTAAATATTACTGTGCTTTGGTCTAATACCACACAAATTGTAATAATTACCTCCCCACCCTTTTTGAAATGTTACTGTGCTTTGGTCTAGTACCTTAACAATTGTAATAACTCGTATTTGTGTAGTCTTCAGCAGAAAAAAAAATGTGTATCTGATAATTTGCCCAATGGTCCAACTTCTCTGTGTAGGTAATGAATATATAGAACATACGTCAAAAACTGAAGCAAGTTGTAAAATAAATAATTATTTCTCAGACCTCATAATCAAAATGCAACAATTGGAATAAAAATAAAAATACTGTAATTATTTTTTTTTAATAGACCTATTTCACATTAACCCATTATTTGTTGTAAGCGGCCTTAGTCCAAAGTCCAATCGGAGTAAAATCCGGGTGGTAAGCGGCCTTTCTGCTTGGATTATATCATGGCGATACGACTACCACTTTATTTTTAACCTTTTCGAAGTTATATTCACTTTATTTATTTGCAAAATTTTATTCTACATTTACACATGGATCCTGTTGATCAAATATACACAATTATTGATTAATTTAGTAGTTGGAAAGTCGAGAATCTGAGACAGTTCTGGACGAATCCGGGTCCGTTCGCCCTAATAATTATAATTATGTAGGGTATTAAAAATAATAGAAAAATAAGTGATATTTAATTGCTTATAGATAATAAATTGAGAAATTATAAATATGCGGCATGCTAAAGTGTACAGTCAATGGACATAGGTATTCGTCACTCAAATTTTTGGGGCTTAAAAAAATCGCAAGTAATATAGCCTCAAACGCAGAGCTACATTGTAGGTCGTTTCCCATTATCACGTCATCTTTTTACTTGTTGAAATAATTCAATATATGATGATTTTATCGAATAAATCTATCTATCTATCTATAAATTTCAATTAAGTATTTCAAATAGTATACGTAATAATTGCTTGTAAATAACTTTAATTAATTTCTATATTTTTTACATATCATTACTTCTATAATCTAAATTAAAATATCCATTATGTTCTTTAAACTACGTTTTAATAATCAGGGCGAACGGACACGATACCGTTCTGGACGATGAGAGATCTTACGAAAAAACAGGAACGAAGGAGGAGCTGGCGGTCATATGTTTTTCGGCATGTAAGTTAAACGTATTTCTTGTTAGCCCATGGTGATGTTGCATTGGCATGCTGAAAGACTATAAGGTTGGCAAGGTCTATGAATATTTTTTAAGTGGGTGGTTACAGGATCAGGAGGCATATTTCTTAAAGACAAACACAAAGTCGAACAGGAACAGGAACTTGTGTAATTTATTTTAAGTGTTCACCTTCATAGACTGAATGACGACCCCCACAATGTATGGATATGTAATCTCGTTATTAATAGATATGCACCAAAGAAGATGATGGTTTGACAGAAGGAGCTTATTGTTCATGCACTGCAGGGTAAGAAATTTATGCATGTTATTTTTATTCTCTATCGCGTCTATGCAGTGCCAAGTCAGGACCATTAGATAACAACTGAAGGGATTGCAACCAATCTTGGCTGAAATGTTCCTAACAAAGTCAGGCCCAAATGTTGGTATTGTGGTGCTAATTGATGATCAAACCTGGCTACAAGGGGCCATTAAAGCTTCTATTTGGGCAAGAACTGCTTATTGTAATCAATTGAAATCAAATTTAGTGACCAGCCTTGCTAGATTCTGCCAAAATGTTGTTACTATGGTGTCAATCAATCAGTACATTTCAATAATGTTGGAGAGCTGTCAGTTAAAATCTCTCTGGAAGCTAATGATCTGTGTACATGTACTGTGATTAGGATTACAATTTTAATAATGGGACATTTTCTATTGACATTCAGAATTTCAATGGGTCATTCTTTAACATTCTTTGTAAATATTTCTGATTTCAATGGGACATTTTCAGATGTAATGTGATAAATGGCACATGGCCCCCTCTAATCCCAATCACTGCATGTACATATTTAGTTTGTCCACTGCATGTGTATTTCCACTAATAATTATTCAGCTTCTATAGTACAAGGTAGTACATTTCAATAATGTTGAAAAGATGTCAGTTCAAATCTGACTGGAAGCTAATCTATGGGTTTTATTTTGATATATGCTTAACCATGTCGACTGCATTAATTAACTTGGGCACAAGTCCCTAGCTTAATAAAAGTTTTGAAGAACTACTCCTTTTTCAGTGTGATGGAGTGTCTCACCAACTGAAACCACACCATAATAATGTGCTTGACATACATGCAAGAATGGAACATGACTGTTAATGTTTAGCCCTGTATCATGGCATACTAATTATCCCCTGTCTATCCATCCCTATAGTTTCTGTAATATTTTGTAGTGTGTTTAATGTACAGATACTAAAGGTGTGCATTCTTTGACTTCTAAAAAAAATCACAAAATGATAAAGTTGAACCAAGTCATTTTCTAGTTAGTGCATCAAAAGTGTCTTACACAAACAGACTTTATACAATCTCTAACAAAAGGGTCATACCAGGCAGTTGTAAGTTGGGTCTTTTAAAAAGTTTTTATTTGTTACTCCATAATATGACAATTTACAAATTGTACGTTTAATGTGATATAAATATGATAAACTATATAATATGTATACATAAAACCATGCAGAAGTCTAACATAATGCCAGCATTAACATTACAAAGCTGGTTTTTGTAAAAAAAAATATCTGCCAGTCATTGTTTAAGGGAAAAGTCTTCTTTTGTTTTCCCCTTTTTATAAGACCCCCCCCCTTTTTTTTTGTTATTGGATAGTCAGACAACAAAATACGAGATGTAGATGAATTTTCTTCAAGTTAATTGATAAGGACCTGCTAGGAGGATATATTGCAGGTCTATGATGTTTTGTAAACATAGTACTATTTTCGAAGTTGTGTGTTATGCCTATGGTCATAATGGTGTCCTTCGAACTACAGTATACTTCAAATATTTCCACGATTTTTTTTATTATTTTCAAGATCTACGGGATAAATGTAGCCATAAATCTTTTCTTTCCTAACCAACAAATTCATGAAAACTTCATTAAGTGACGATATACGCATAACTACCACGATAAATAAATTTGTCTCGATGTGTTTACAAATGCAATGACGTTTTTTACTCCGATTGACCTTTGAACCATAATGGCAGCAGCAACGTGAAATTGGTCTATTGCAGACACATGTCTATTTGTAAATAATTCTATAAATAGAACGTAATTGTTACCTGGATGCTGATTGATAAAAAAAACTTGGTGCGTCCTCTTGCAGTGCATGGCCAACCTTGGCATATCAATGACCATATTAAATAATAAATATTAATTATGAGAACTAAGATTTCATTTCACAGAAATGAGAATAAATACATCAAAAGTTTGTTTGGTTAAAAGTTGATCGCGCCATTTTTATTTTTTTAAGTTTCTGACTTTTCGAGAAAAGCACTTTCAAAATAAGATTTCAGTAAACATGATGTCGACATTTTCATAAATGAAACGTGGAAAAAATAGTTTGTTGTGGCGGACATTGTGACGAATATAGTAAAATGAATGACGATTACAATCAATCAATTATATATTTTGACGGCAACTTTCTCAAAATGACGATTACAAAAATATGTCCATTTAAAATACATACTGTGGCATTTTGAGTACATGCCATAATGATAACTATACAAAAATCATTATCGTTGATTGAATTCTTTGTCGGGATCATTATCAATACCAGGTGTCCGTGAGATCAAAGATTATGCAATCAAAACACAAATTCTATAATCCATTGATTGGCTTGTAAAATGTAATAAAATTGTCATTATTGTGACTAGGCCTAATTAGTTTTAATCAGCAAATGAAAAAGAATGGATTGTTACAAACATTTTGCTACAATTTTTTTTTTGAAAATTCAACGAATTGGGTACGGGGAATACTCGTCACTTTCGGAAATCAATCGTCAATGACGAAAGTGACGAGCGCTAGCTAAATCACTGCGTTTTTGTAGAACAAAAATTTATCATATTTAAGCTTGTACAACACTGTATTTCGAAATAAACTATTGTTTTCACAGAGAAATTCATGTAAATCAAGCGGATAAATTGTACGGCGAATACCGTATTTTACGGACGATAGGTCGATATTTTTTTTCCTCAACACGCTGGCTTCGACCTATCGTCCACATCGACCTATACAAGGATGAAGTTGAAAAATCTGGAATCCCTAAAAATCTCGATAAAAATGACGATTTTGTTGACAGTATACCTTTATTTTGCTGTAGGTTTTTTTCCTGAATAAGAAGACTGAAATTATCGATGTTCTTGGTGTTATTTTTTTTTAATTAAAGCAATAAAAATATACTAACACTAACAGGGGGTGCAATTCCGGGAATAAAATGTTCAACATCCGAAAAAAAAAAATCAATATTCAATGATCGAAAAATGAAGTGTTAACGAAAATCAGTTCAATATTGTATTGTATAATAAAAAATTATATACTATAAAAAATGTATGTTGTTGAAAAAGAAATCACGGGGTGGATCGTTTATAAAATTATTATCACAAAATATCTAAATATAGCTATAGGCCTATAGCTTTCCATCAAACACGAGGGGTACCGAACACGAGCATGCGCACGAGGTTGTAGTAAAACATGGCAGTTGCAATATTATATCTCACAATACACGTGGTGAACAAGCTTTTTATACTAAATGTACTGGAAAATAATTATCGATTTCGTTAAACTATAATGTTCTACGCTTGAATTGGTCAATTAAGAACAAATAAAATAATCACCATGAGATAATCAACACAGGTGAACCTCTGTCGGCACTTATCCTGATCAGCTGATTGAAAATTTACTGGACCGAGACAATCACATAAATTGTGTACTAATAATTGAACACAGTTTAAAGGTGTGTCAATAAAACTGCACAAGGTGATACATTGTTTTGACAGCTTAATTATTTTATTGTATGAACATCCGTTTACCNTCGCTAAAATCCATATCAATAACCTTTAAATGTTGGTTACAAGAATCTGTTTTTCACTGATTAAGATCACAATATTCAATGTTTTTCCACTCAAAAAGCATTTTTATAAAGCTGAAAAATTTCCACACAAGATGATTCTATTTCTAATGCTGTCTTACATCAAAATCCAGCTTAAAAAGCCAAAAACTGCAGAGCTGAAATTAACTCACTACTCTAACGGTGGCCATCTTAAATCCCACTCCGAAGAAGGTTATAGGACAAATGTTTACCGATGTAAAAAAAAAAAACCTGTTCGATGTGACGATATTTACCCAAGTTGTCATCGGCATCTTCGACCTATGGAATGCTTCGACCTATCTTAGTATTCCCCAAAAAATTTAGCAGAAAAGCAGCAATTCGACCTATCGTCCCCATCGACCTATAGTCCGTAAAATACGGTAGTTGTTTACTGTACGGGGAATAGATACTTTGCTATTTGCCGTACAGCGATGTCGCTTTATTTACACGAATTTCTCTGTGAAAACAATAGTTTATTTCGAAATACAGCGTTGTTCAAGCTTAAATATGATAAAACTTTGTTAGATACAAAAACTTCAAATGAATAGTTGAAGGATAAACGTGTTTTTTACAACTTTGAACTCGTCACATGCTTCGATATTCTTTGAACAGGTACCACCCGATCCGATTCTGACGATTTGAAGAGAGAGAAAGCCAATTATGGATCATAATCAGCCTTAAATAGTATGAAAGACAACGAGAAATATTACAAAACAATACTAATAAATTAATCGGAATAACAAAGCCATCAATAGAAATATTTTTAACTCGAGAAGAACAAGACACTGAAACACATAAGAAAATACTACAAGGCAGCTGTAGGAAAGTTCATCACATCCACTGGATGTTTAACCACCTGTCCAGCCCCTACAGCAAATCCCTGACCTGATCCTAACTATATATTACAACAAAGTACAGAGAGAAATCACCAAAGAAGGAATAACACTACATTATTAGGAATCAAATATATCACAAAACTTTACTCGTCAGCAAAACGTAGAATATAATGAAAATAAGAAATAATTTGACCTTACCTGACTTCACGAGGTACATTTTTTGTACCTATATCCGTAGTCCGAGATTCCTCTGCCGTTCGACGACCATTTAGAACTTGCTGTTGTCATTGAACGTCAGAGCGCTTGGCATAAACAAAACAGCGGATTTTCCTCTCCCACTCGAGAGAGGCACATTTCCACGTTTTGTGGCCATCAGATTTTATTTTCTATCCAAAACCCTAATATATATCGCTTCACCAATCATTTTTCTATTTATTCATAACCATCTTACCCTCAGAAATTGGTGTTACACTCCATTACAGCACAATTTCCCAGAGACCATATGATTTCGTCATTTTGAACACTGACATTTTGAAATATTTGTCACGTGACTTCGAGAGAACTACTATTACCGCAATGTATCATGGGAGATGATTTGCATATATGATCTGACCTTGTCCAAAATAGGGGGAAACGTAAGACATGCTCTTTCCAAAGCCCGCGGATAACACTGCCAAATGAATCTTTTCTATCCAACATATTTTGTATTATTTCCTTCTGCTCTGATTTGAGCTGTAGATGGAACTGTTTGTCCTGCAGAATACGCTTTATATCGTCTTGTATGTTTGTTTACGTATGCAAATTTGGCGCACTGCATTTAGTATCTCCAATCATGCAATGCATTGCTGTCATCTTTCAGTTAGTATCGTGAGATCACGTTAAAAAAATGGCAGTGAAATGACCAAATCATCAGGTGTAAGAAAAAAATGTGCTGTAATCAAGTGTAACACCACTCTCTGAGGGTAAGATGGTTATGAATGAATAGAAAAATGATTGGTGAAGCGATATATATTAGGGTTTTGGATAGAAAATAAAATCTGATAGCCACAAAACGTGGAAATGTGCTACAAATGAGATGCGGAAAAAAATCTGCTGTTTTGCTTATGGAAAGCGCTCTGACGTTCAACGACAACAGCAAGTTCTAAATGGTCGTCGAACGGCAGAGGAATCTCGGACTATTATATCCAGTGGTGATGCTACAGTGGACAGAGGTTAAAAAACCTAGAATATGCTGGAGACACATGAGAGATATTGTTGAAGCAGAGGGTCCGGAAGACTACTTTAGGAAGTCAATAACTGTACCTTTTCTCGACTGAATGAAATGAAAACAAGGTTTAACGACCTACATGCCAGAACAGCTTTGGGACTACAGTTGGTTCCATCTATTATTGAAAATATTGCTCCATAACTGAGCCCCCACCCCGTCAACAGAGTCTCTGGATCCGCCCCTGGTGATAAGCATTATTCGATATGAATCAACACGCCATATATATTCGCAAGAGAAAAGAAAACAAATCTTTTCTTTCCCGAAAAATTTGAAAAATTGCGCGCGAACAAACGTCAACCAAATCATTGTCAGATTCTGAAAAAAAACAGTGGGATCGTGGCGACTTTTGACAACACTGTGATAAATTATATTGTGTTTCATATACCTGAATAATATCTTCAAGGTCTTTGGTCACCGGGAACTAGTTGTATTCGTCGAGAATATCGATCGAGCACATCTCTTGACTTCAGCTCCCATTCTTGAGGGTGACTGCGCATGTCAGGCGCTACCGGATGTTTCATCCCATAACCAAAACGGACTATTACCAAAATTTGTATTGTTTTATATGTTGATCATCGGTATCTTACTATAAATTTATCCACCCAATATCAAATTTTTACCTTTTTAAATTGCTGGTCATTGATTTTTCAGTTCGTGCGTTGATTATTGGGATCTGTTTAATTGCGTTAATTTTACCTACATTATCTTAATTTTTTTTTACGTTTTTAATTATTGATATCATACAGAATAATACATTCTATGTACACAGACACACGATATAGAATCAAATTTCTCAATGGTCTCAGTTCCCCCTTTCTATCCGAACGGGGTGTGAAGCAAGGAGATGTTTTGAAGCCTTTGCTTTTTAATTTTTTCATTGATGACTTAAAAAATAGTTTATTGCATAACTGTAACACAAATCCAGTTGTCATTGGTGATGTGTCTCTAAATATACTTTTATATGCAGATGACATTGTTTTGTTATCCGAAAGTAAAGAAGGTTTACAAAATAGTTTAGATGAACTTTATAGATATTGTTCAAATTGGAAACTTCAAGTTAATTCAGATAAATCAAAAATAATAGTTTTCAACTCTAATGGGAGGACATTCTTGAATGAATTCACTTATAACAATACGACGATTCCGTGATAAGACGTTCTCCTGACTTGGAGGAAGAATTCGTACCACCGATCACGTGACTTCATAAAAAATCTAGGCATTTTTAGCAGTAGACACTGCAGGTAGAAATGGATCGAGGAAAACGATCTCAAAAGTCATCCAGTAAATATTGGTGCGTGGTTCCGGGGTGTACATCTGACAGCAGGAAGAAATCCAATCTGGAAAAATATGTAACATTTATCCCATTTCCGACAAAATTGAAAGACCACAGGCCATTTTGAACTACAGATGCCTAGATTTTAGTCACGTGGTGATGGAAGTCACATGACGGTATTATCTGAAAACCAGTATCCCGGAACCGACGTATTGCATAGTTGAAACAGTTACCCAGTATTGTTACTTGGGTATCGTAATGAGATATAATGGTAGCTTTAATTTGGCTATAAGCACCCTCATGGAAAAAGCACGAAAAGCTTATTTCAAGATTAAAAAAACAGTAAGTTTAAATAATCCAGCTAGATTAATAGAAAAACTTTTTGATTGTTTAATTTCACCAATTCTTTTATACTGTAGTGAAATCTGGGGTCCCTTTTGTTCCTTAAAGGACTCTGACCCTTTCGAAAAGCTCCACCTGAAATTTATAAAGGAAACTCTTGGAGTAAATTGCAAAGCCTCAAATGATGCTTGCAGAGCAGAACTAGCTCGACTTCCACTTAGAAATTTAATTCATGCCTCTAGTATAAATTTTCTAGATCATATACTTTCATCAGACAACACCTTAATATACCAAATATATAATGCTACAAAAACTTCAAACCCATGGATTAAGAAAACAAAATATTTACTCAATAGCCTTGGTTATTCATATATTTTTGACAATAATGTGAATTTTAAACATCAACTGATAAATATAAAGCAAAGAATAAAAGATCAAAATTTACAAAATCAA
>MJUT01035316.1:224568-240474 GCA_002080005.1 Gigantidas platifrons
ACACCATCCGAGGGACTAAAGCCCAGTCTCTCTCTGCTCGGCTCTCCCGCGTTGGCACACTCGGTCAATTCGGATACGACATCACGACCTTCTACGGGGCGGATCGTGATGTATTTGGGAGACTTTGCTTTAAAATAAAACAAAGCTAACACTGAACCCCATGCCGAGTTTCACGGTAATAAATTGCTCCATTGTGCCATGGTAGTGTTTGGAATTTACTCTTTTATTAATTCACAAGTAGAAATCGATATATTTCAGACCTGAAATGCATTATAAGAAAGTCATTTTGCCTTTTTTTTTAAGCAGGATGATTAAAATATCTTGTACAAAGCTTAGTTATACAAAAATATACCACAAAACGGCCAAACAATGATAAATATGACAGTAAATAGACAGTACGTGAAGCCAGGCAGTATGAAAATGTCGCCATTTTGTTTTGGCGGCAGCCATATTGAAAATGGCGGAAATCGCGATGGCCAATGATGATTTTAGAAACAGTATTATCTGACAGATATTTGTGCCAGATTTCATGTTTGTCTCCACAAGTGAAATATTTTGGTGAATTTTTGATGTTAGCCGCTACACTATTTGCAGATGTGCTAAATAAGACAATGCAATACAACAGATTAAGTGGCCTAGCTCTTCTATAGTGTTAACAATAAAGTATAATTGTTGGGTTATAACTGGTATTATACCTTAAATAAATGTGTGGCGCACACCAAAAATAATGTTTCCTAACTAGTAAGACCAACAAATTTTACCATTTCTTGTTTTCATATTTTCATGCAATTAATGGTTCTTAACAAGTATTCTCCCTGGTGACTTCAATTGCAAGTAATGTCTTAAATTGCATGTTATAAAATACTTACCAAGAGATTTCCTTCAAGTTAGCCATTTTGCTCTGTTTGAACTTTATTGCCTCCTGACAAAATACAACTCTGTGTGTTTTATCTGTAATTCAGAAAAGTTATGAAATATACACAAATTTCTAGAAAATAGGTAAGGGCTGTTCCATTTAAGTCTACATGGGAGGCGAGACGCCATATTTTTATTTTTCTGTTGGTTGTGGGGGTGAAACCATATTTTTTTTATGTTGGGTGGGTTCTTTTTCTATTGGTGGGGGGGGTGGGGTCTGAAATAAGTGGCATTCCCCCCTCCCAGGTACATTTAAATGGTACAGCCCTGAAAAGAATCTGCAATTACCTTTTGTTAGTTCTTGTACCACCAGAAACGTCCCACAAAATGATATTTGTTTTCGTATTGTACGACCAGACAGGGTTTCCGCTGGCGTGCGCCATTTGCGCATTTGGCGAAAAATCTATGATTTTGGCGATAAAATATTTACTTTGGCTCAAAAATGTGGCGCAAAAGATTTCGAATGTTCATCGTCTGTTGTGGCGGTCATTTTCTAGTTCGTTACTTCGGAACGCCCATAACGCTATTCGGAAGGCTTCGAATGTTACCCATGAACTGATCAAGTGACAGAAAATCGATAATCAGCTGTTCGTAATGTTTATCTGTTGATAGGATAATTAACTTGCAAAATACATAAAAGGTAAGTCAAACAAAGGTGTTAATTAATGGTCTCGGGTGAATGACTTCTCTCTGTCAGTTCGTGAATTGTTTTCATAAAATTTTAAGAAACTTGTCATTTATTTTAGCACTATCGTTTTAAACGCATCGAAATTTTTAACTCCATTTTACGTTTTTAAAATGGGACGGAAAAGAAAATTACCAAGATATTGTCAATGCTATTTATAAATATTTTGGTAACTCTCCAAAAAATATGTCTAGGTTAGACAAAATTTATGATGTCATGAAAACCTCTAAAAATCATGCCACCAGATTTTAAAAAGTACATGTACCCTTATATTGTTTTAATATGTATGCAGTAAGAAAATAAATAAATGATTAATATTTATGTGCATTTTTAGTGCCAACAATTTTTGAAGCATTTATGGCTCAAAATATTTTAAAGTGGCTCAAAAATTTAGTTTTTGGCTCACGTGTTGGCTCAAAAAAAATTCAACCCAGAGGAAACCCTGCGACCAGATGTCATATTTGCCACTGTAATAGCATCATATACCATTATGTGTACAAGGGAATATTTCACAGGGCCACAGAAAATCAAAAATTCATCCAATTGATGTCCTTGTCAGTATGAATAACTTCAAAGAAATAAAGCATGTAATGTCAATAAATAAAAGACTAAATTATTTAATTAATGACCTTGACCTTTGATCTAATGACCACAAAATAAATAGGGTTCTTCTCCTTCCACAGGGGATCATGTGGCCGTTTGGTAAAGATCCGATATACAGAACTAAAGTTATTGTGNAGACAGGCGTATAAAAAATGAACATGAAGCTCTTCTACTAAAAAAGATGGACAGACCTATTGCAATATCTTTTTACAATACATATAATAATAAACCTTTGTGACTTTGTAACAATTCCTCCATCAGCTTATCACTCTTGGCTTGTTTTACTCTAGGATCTTTATCAGCAGGTATTTTCAAATCTCCTTTCTCAACTGCAACAAAGTTAGTGAAATTAAGCAATAAGCAATATTCATTGTTTCATTAATCCAAAACAATCTTCTTCTTTTGGATTGTATTATAATTGGGAAAAAAAATTTAACCTTTAAAGTATGAAAAACTGGATACCTTATCTACCAATATTTACTGAACTGATTTTCTTATTTATGTGTTATAAATAAAAGAAAACTGTTTCAACATTCAAGGTTTTGCTTTCCTATATAAGTAAAAAAAAAATTGGCTTGTTATTAACAAATATTTACAGTACTAAATTCTCTGAAAATTGAAGCTTCAAATTCTAACCTAAATGTTCCAACACCATATCCACCATTCTAAATTTGACAGTTTCTGGTGCTTTTGGTGGTGCAAAGGCACATAATGTAAGTCGTGCCTGAAGACAGTCATCCTCTGAACAACAAAATGCATCAATCACAGCAGCACCCATCCTTGAAGTCATGTCCATTGAACGATGCGATGTTGATTTTGCTTCAGCAACTAGCTTCTTGTAGTAGTTATCATCGATTGAGAACAGGAATTCTGAAACAAATGTATAAAAATGAGACAGAAACAAAACATATTCATGAATGAAAAAGATTTAAAAGTATGATTTACATATTAATTTCATTATTTTTATTATGATGACAAAATATTCTGTGCTGATACATATACTGTTAACATAGAACTTTCGAATACACATTTATGTAATAAAAAATTTGTTCCGGTGTGAAATATGTTCCAGACGAACAAATTGTCTTGAACTTTTTTTGCTGTGACATAAGTTCCGGGATCAAATTTCTGTGAAATAGGTTCCAGATGGAATAAATCTCATATGAAATTTGTTTTTCTGGAACTTATTTAACAGGAACTTATTTTGGCTTACACTTGCAGTAGTAATGGCTCTTGTATACTGTTATGTGTATACTATCATTACTTCAATAACACCCACCATATTTGGTAAACATGATTGTGTACTTGTAATTAACTGCCCTTAGTTTAATTTCTTAATATGATCAATATTGAAATTTGTTTCCCAGAAGGAGTTAAAGTTAAAATTCTTATGAACTTATAGTGAACAAATATAACATCTACATTTAATTATGTATTGTGTAATTATGCATTACTTTTTGCTTTTCCAAGGAAATCTGTACTTTTCTGTTGCCCTGTATATTCATCACTACCATATTCTAAAAAATAGATTGGAAAATGCTGAAATACAAATCTAAATAAAACTATACAAATAGTGTCCACCCTTACAATTGTCTCCTATGATAAAGTCCGGGGATGGAATAAAGCACAGCGATGACTTCGTTCGGTCTGTGTAAGGTTTTTCATTACAAATATAACACAACCGGACACAATTTCACAGGACACTATTATGTCTTACACATGTATCACTCACTACCAGAATTGTACACCCTCTTAACAATTCAGTTGCACTAGAAATCTAGACAAAGCTATGGCTAAAATGTTTATAATCCATCAAGTACTACAACATACTGTTGGTCAGTAATATGTTTGATTAGGAGAAAAGTGAACAAATTAATTCTCAGTTATCATTTTAGTCCATAAAGACGGATTAAATTCTGTAAACAACAAAAGTTACTTGCATACATGAGTAACAGGTATTATGAGTAACATTATTGCCATCAGTTTAACTGTTTGACAACCTTCAAACAAAGACTCTCTCTGGGCTTCTTCAACACTACTGTCTGCCTGTCGTTTAATACGTTTTCCTTCTATTTCACCATCTTCACCTGCAAAATGTACATCAACAATACAAGGAATGACAGTGTTTGTAAGATTGCTTTACCCATAATATTGTTTAGAATTTATTATTAACTTATAGTATATATTTCTCATATGCTATATTTTTAACTGATTACAAGAAAATTTTTAAAATAGCCAGTGAAGTGAAACAGTTGACTGTTTCCCTACTTCCGGATCCGAACTGTTCCATGCCCGAGAACAATGCATCATTCCTGTCAAATGCTGTATTTCTTTCAAAACAATGTTGTGCCCCAATTTTTTAATGGTATGCTGACATTATCATCTTCAGTGGATTTGTGGTTATATGCATGTATATAAGATAATAAAACAGTTATTTCATGCCTGTTCAGGGAACAGTCAAAACTATTGTCCCTCGGTGCTGGAGATGACTTGGGAACTGTTGCCTTTGACCTTAGGCCTCAGGCAACAGTTCTCAAGTCACCTCCAGCACTTCGGTTCAATAGTTTTGACTGTTCCCTGAACAGGCATGAAATAACTGTATACTGCATGATATGTGGCAAAATCAGTCATGTTTTACCATATGTAGCAGTAATATCCTCATTGTTGAAGGCCCAACAGTGACATTAAATATGAAGAATAGCAATAAAAGTGCTGTTCTTTTGCTTTATACTTATTTTCTTGTATTTTGTGAGATTCTTATCATGTACATTGACTTCATATCCGTCCGTTTTTCAATTTACCATCTGACAATATGTATCTTAAATAAACTCAGTTAAAAAAAGTTGCCAATGAATTACGTGTGCTTAAAAAGGATGTAAACAATTTTCTTATGTGATTCAGTTTCATTTATTTCTTTCATTTAAAATTTGAATGCCTACCATCTAAGCGATATATGTCTAGTATAAAAATTACAGCAAAGCAATATCTGTAGGGTTGTTACTATACATTTTCTTTAATGAAAAGGTGGACAGCAGGAGAAATTTTGTTAGTAATTGTTATCATAGAATTCCATATAGACTCGACATAGTTTTTTTTTTTGGAAATAATGAACAACATACTGTGGATGTCTGAAAGCAGTTCCTCTGCCCCTTTTCTAGTAAAATGACTTCTCTTCATAGCTGCCCTTGCACCATGCCGTCCTGTAGCAGGTCTCTTTGTCCTCTTTGGGGGTAACTTAAGTAAAGTCCTCTTTCTTTGATATTTTTTCTTCACTTTATCTGCAACTTTGGTCGTACCTATATGAAGCATATCTCCTTCTTCTAATATAAAAGTCCCATCTTTTGGTACAGATTCTGTCAGGAACTTCAGACTGTTTCCCAATTCCACAGAAAGTTGCCTTAATACATCCATATCTGTGCAGTGATGGACAAGATCTGAAATCAGCCTACACTGAGTGAGGATAGAATCCTTTCCTCTCTTAATGGCTGACTGACTTTCCAGTTGAAACTGCACACTGGTATTTGAAGAACAGTCAACATTCTTCACCTCTCCTGCATTATCCTCCATCTGCACTGAAAAATCACTGGAATTGCTGAAGTGGCCAATATCCAAGTTGATAAATGGATTATTCTTGTAGTTCATTGGCAGTGAATCCCAACCCCAGGCAGCATTTTTCTTAAAAACAGCAAAAAAATGTTTGCAAGGAAGGTGGTTTTTTTTCCAGTCAGGGCAACCACATGATGGTAGGCCTGCATGGTTAGCGTTAAAGTTCACCTCATACATTTTGTTTTCATGTGTTTGACTAGGGACATAGAAAACCCCTTCACTGATCTCGTCTATATCGTTGGGATTTACTTTGTCAGCTTCAAGCCATCGTTTGAAACAAGTCTGGACAACATGCTTAGGCTTACTGTGCAGAAACATTGGAATGTCCTGAGAATAAGTCCTGGCCTGGTCAGATGCTGCTGCATTTAACTGTAAATACCTGTAAAAATGTAACAGGACATATTTCAAAGCAAGTGGTGAAATAAATATTTAGTTTGACTACCCTTAAATTCCAGATATCTAAAAATAAACCATCAGTATATGAACAACTAGATAAAACATAAATGTGTGTAACTCATGTGTGATTTATAACGTACAGGACTGCGTTGCACAAACGTCAATTAAACTTAAGTCTCAATTAAACCTTAAGTGTAAATTAATTCTATGTACATTTCAAGTAAATTTAATTTGAGTAAGGTTTGTGCAATCCAGTCCTGTTGTTTTATTTGGACTTTTTTTTTTTTTTTCATATTCAAATTTTAAGTATAATTATTGTTTGTTTTACACTACTGGAAAAACAAGATTTGAAAATCTACCATTTTGGACAAACATATATTGTGAAGAATACTGGAACATGGATTGGCGTATATTAGTTAATTCTGGCTCAGGATAAAATACTAATATCCGCCAATCCACGCTAAAACTCCCAACACATTCTGGCTTACATGGTTTAATTCTTAATTGTGCACAGTACTACAATACTTGCTTTTACCATTTTTTTCTCTTATCAGTGGTTGATTGATTGATTGATTTCTTGGTGTTTAATGCAACTCTAAGCAATATTTCAGCTATATCATGGCGACCAGTTTTAGTGGTGGAGGAAGCTGGAGTACCTGGATAGAACCACCTACCCTGGTAAAGCAACTGGTAAACTTTTTCACTTGCGGCTGCAGGTCGCTCTAAAAAAAAAAAACTCTTATCAATGGGAGCCAATCACCAATTATATCCATGGCACTTATACCTTTTATAAGAATCTGCTAGGAATTTGTCTACAATTACACTTAGAAGATGGCTCAAGGATGATGACTTTCTGCAGTCCAAGTATTCATATTTTAGCGACTTGTTCTGTCTTTCAACACCATTATTGGTGTTGACACAGACATTAAACTGGACTTGTCGACGTACTTGTACCCATCTCTATAAAAAAAAAGGAAAATATTGTACATGGCAAACAAATTCAATAAAAATGTATTCAAATGATGAATATGTTTACAATTTTTCATTTTCAGCTTTTGATGTCAATATACATGTATAAACAGTCACTTTTGTCAATATGCGGTGCTTGGTTAAATGACTGAGGTGTCAGTTATTGAAATTCTGCAGACTTGGAAATTTTCTTGTGTGTGTGTATGTGTTGTTTTTTTTCTGCTTATTGTTACAGTAATTGTGAAAATTAACCCATGTAATTTTTTTAAAACTATTTATAGCAGTCCCTCACATTAAAGATGTCAGGCCAGACATATGCCGGACCGTCGGACCTGACAGGTAAATATCAAGCTGGTCCGATGATGTTTTCGGCATATCGGTCCGAAAGTTGAAAGTCCGGTAAAAATTTGCTCTCTACTTCGGTCAGGAAACAATTTTCTAATTTCTTGGTACATTTGTCATTTGTCTGAATTTAATGTCTGGACATAATTTTTTTCACAAGACATTGATGATGATGATGATTATGAAGATGAATGTTATGATTTCCATAATGAGCCTTTCAATTTTGAACAAATATTGTAAATGTCACGAGATAACTGAATACATACAAATTTATTCTTGAAGTAAACATGTTAAGCAAATAAATGAGTTTTTAATAGCGATGCGGTATATGTGGTGACATTTTAGGTTTTTATTCGGTCAGACAAATTTTCTTTCGGTCAGACAGTTTTTCTAAATTGCCTGACCGAACGTCAGACAAGTTGTCTTGTATTTTTGATATGTCTGTCAGAGTCAGTTTATGTGGTATAAATGAATTCAGTGAAATGAAAAGTGAAAGGTGGACTTACATCAGCCTTATTCAACCAGTATTTTGTAAACCAGTTTCTCAGTCGAGAACTATTGTTCCATATGTCACTCTCCTGTAAACAGATTTGTGGCCATAATTACACAGATAACAATCACCTTGAGGCTAATATTAAAAGTAGGATCTATAAAATTTCTTCTTTATTTCATTATATTTATTTTCTTGTGTCTTGAAAAGCTTGTACAAGGAATAATTTATAACACTGGTAAAAGGAAACAATTAATTACTACATACGAAGAATTTCACGTTTTCAAGATGGTGGATCCTTGTATTTACGACTTGCAGATTGAAAAGTTCATCGAGTTATGAACGAATAAAAACACAGGTGACAGTGTCCTTGTCTTATCAAAAGGCACGGAAACGAAAAACTTTAATTCTATAAGAATTATTGCTGAATATATTCAATGAAGTGCAATAATTATATACTATTCCATATTTCAATCAAAACGGGATTAATCGGTCGACATTTTAATTTTTTCAATCGGTCAATATCTACAGGTCAGTGTAAGATCATGTGATAATTAATGACTTCTTTGGAAGATTTAGTGGTCATACCGTGGAAAATTGAATAAAATCACATGAGAAAACGTGACAAAACATAACCAATAGAAAGCGAATATATCCTTATTAATATTCATGAGATATAATAATAATCATTAAATATTTACCTCTAGATTGGTTTTTGAAAGCTTTAATTCATCCTCTGAACTAGACCTGGCAATAGCTCTGAAGAGAGCCAAAGCATTCTCCTTTTGTTGGAGCTGTCCATTATGTGCTGTTCCAAGCCATCTCTCCCAGCTTTGCTCCCTATGGAAGTCACAAAGGTAGACCCGTGTATCTATAGCATAGAATAAAAGAGCAATGAATTTGTAAAAATTTTGAAAAATAAAGCCATAGACAAAAAGATAATTGTGGACAATATATGAAGTCACTGCTACAGATTAAATTTACATGATGTATTTACTATTTCTCATCATGTATATACATGTACCAATAGTAAATTATGTATGGTAAAGTAAATAACAGGAAGGAAGTCAAATGTTCTGTGTCTCTTTGTTGTGTACTGAAATCAACTTTCATGGTTCTAAAAGATATAAACAAAGAAGACTGAAATCTGCCACCAAATATATACAAGCGAAGTAGAAAAGTTAGGTTTACAGCAATGAGTCAAACTTGTCTTAAAGAGGCCAAAGTTGGGCCAATTCTGATACCAACTTATTCTTATTAAGCTTTCAAGGTATACTACAAGTATGTCAGATAATGGTAATAATAGATGCTAAATATACAGGTTGAACTGATGTGTAAAGGTATTGAAAATGGAAGCAGATGTTCAATACACAGGTCAAAGCGATGTGCAATATTCAGATATTGAAAATTGAATGATATATATATATATGTATATACACAGAGAAAGATATTAAATAAAAGGTTTATTACCATCACCCAATGCCAACACAGAAATACAGTAACTACAGAAGTTAGAATATAACCCTCACCAAATGTCTAAGTAGAGATATACTTACAAAAATTTTACTACAATAGGGAAAAAAATGATTTGGCTCTATCTCGAGAATATATAATCCAACAAATTTCACATGATTTTATTTGCATACTTAAGCAATTAAGACTTGTGTTATCATTATACTAGTAAACCTGTCTTGCCAAATTAATTTTTTTTCATTCATGCTTGAATATTTTTAATTTATAGTATGAAATTAAAGACTGAAAAAAAAAATCATTTTTACATCAACAGTAATTCTAAATTACATGAATGCATTAAAAATTCATGTATTACATAATGAAATGTGTCATATACATGACCAATGTATAACATATGAAAGAAAAGGTCATTTTCGTCTGATCAATCAAATTATCCTTTGATATATAACTAGTTCTTCAGTACTGTGAAAAATGACAGCAGGGTAATTTTTTGTTAAATTTATTAATAAATATGTATGATATTAAAATCTTTGTGTGTTTTTTATGATGTCTATACACATGTGCAATTCACAAAACAATCTCAAGGTTTTCTAACACCTACAGCAAAACTTGAAGTCTCTGAACAGGTAATTATCATCATTTTTTTTATTGAAAGATGTGACATTTTTTTCAGGTAAGTTATGAATGATTTACTATATTTATGGCTTCTTGTTACAATATTTTTTTTTATTATAATTCTAAAGTTTATTGGTGTAGAAAATCATCAGTATCTATGATTGGATTGCAGAATTAAAGTTATAGTCACAAAATGGTGTCAAAAAAGGGAATTATGTTCGTATCACATGGTGTCCTTTTTAAGGGTTAAACGGTTATCTTACCAGAAAGAGAAATGTATTTTCTATTCGCATTATTATTGTTTTGTCTCATCACAGATTATGTTTTCGAAACGAAGTAATAAACATAATGCAGGTTATTGACACGAATTCTTAAATTTTTATGCTTTAAGGTCAGGATAAAACTTGGTGTCCAGTTCGTTACGAACGTGAAACGATGCGGTCTGTACACACTGAATTCGTTCCGATAAAAACGCATTATTCTGGAAATCCCCCTTCTACGTGTTTATTTAAAAATAGCGTAATTTGCATAATAGGTGTCGCTTTTGTGTGTGATAAGATGGCAACGACCATCGTGTCTCTGGCCTGCAGACGTCGTTACGATCGTCACGTACAGGAAAGTAATAGCTTTACTGGTTGTTTCTCTTAAATTCTAATGAACATGGGTGTCTTTTCGCAGAATTATTAAGTAGATATGACAATTTAATGAACGATTACAGAGAAAAAACGAAATTTCAGTACACTAATTGTGAGAAACTGGCTACTTCGAGTTGCGTTGATCTTTTAGTGTTTACCGTGTCTCATGATACGAACAAAATAAAAATATTGTTCCGCATTCTGTAAATTTATTAAGTAGGATTATATCTGTTTGCAATGTGCAATGTTTTAGATTTAAAGTTAAAAGATTTAACATGGTGCTGAAACATTTTTATTTGACATTTTCATTTTCTTCCAAGTCTTCTAATATTAATATGATATCATTCAAATGTTTTGAATTTTATGTAAGTAACGGTGTCCCATAATATTGTTGGAAAAATATCAACATAAAGACATAATATAAGGGCAAGTATTTGTGATTCATAAGGTCTGTTGTTAAGCAATTGCAGTGTGTATCCTAAAGGAATCAACTCAACTGGATCGCAAGGAAAAATAATCTCCATGGACACAATGTTACGTACATAATCTGCACGAATACTGGTGCTTTTAATGTAGGGTGATATAAAATGAATGACACCTTTATCTTCAAAACATTTTTTTTGGATGTGGTGATACTTGGGCCTTTTAAAAACACAAAACATTTCACATTATTCAGTTGTTTATTATTTAAGTCTCAAGTCACACATACAATTCCATGATTGAAGAACTGGTTATATATGAAAAAGACATGCAAAAAAATGAAACAGGAACACTGAAAAAAAAACCATATCAGATGAAAAGAAAGCATCTTAATGTTGAATTCTTTCTGGTAACGAAAGTATAATGTCGATTCATACCTGGAAAAACAGTTTCTAAAGCAGTTATTTCTTCATCACAGTAATCTGACATAAAGTACTGTGGTTTCGAGTTTGGATTCCACTTCTTAATAATATACATAGCCTCCATGATGGAACTACGGTCTTCTGTTTCCAAAACAAATGAAGCAACAGTAATGTAATTGACATTTGTGGGAACGCAGAGGAAATACAGCGGCAAAGCATACTTGGTTGTTCGGTAAGTTGCGTCAAGTAATGCGATCTCCTTGCCATAGCGCATTAACAGGCGCCTTTGCCAAACTGTCTGGTGGACATATAGAAACTTCTCCCTGTTCCCACAAAAGAATGTCGCAATCTCGTCATTGAAGAATTCTCCATCAACATCTTGAATGTCTAAAAAAATATTAATAATAAAATAAGTACAGTTCCACATAAAAATCAAACAATTCTATGATTAAGTTATGATAGTTTTTAAATCTTAAATTTTAGTGGCTTCTTTTTAAGCCTTTACCAAAGTATTACCAAAAACAATTAACAAAGATTACAGCTAGATATAATCAACAGCCCTTTACAAGCTATTTAAGTTTCAATACTTTAAATGTAAATATTGATGAGTTATCTCCCTTGCTAAAATAGATTTGTAATGCACATATTTGTAAATGTTATCTTTTGAGGTGAAAATCTTTTTGTTAATTTTTTTTTTATAAATACCCATTACATACATAGTGTGGTGGTACATTAGTCTTTGTATCAGGTCGAGCCTGTTGTGTGAACCAGTATCACTACGAGTCGTGATAGCGATGAGATGTGATGCGGTTTGGTCACACAACAGGCAAGACCTTATACAAAGTCTTGTACAAACACACTATGTATGTAATAAGTTTATCTAACACTTCAATAAAAACAAATTTTAAGCAAATAACAAGGGTTGAAATAAGATTAACAAATTTGTACAATACTCTGAGGGACACTACATTTTGTGCCTGACGTCACATTTATTTGTTGCCGTTCATTCCATTGCTTTGTTAACGTTGCTCAAATTGACGTGTTTTACCACGCATTCCAATGACATGACGTCATGACAAAATAGTTCGGCAGAAAAGATCTCGTGCAACTTCGCACCATTCTTTTATCGCCACAGTGTGGCGATACAACATCTTGTATCAGACAGGCTACTTTCTTTAGATTCAAAGGAAAACTTACAAAATGTTAGATAAAAGATAATACTTTCAAGCAGAAACCAAAGACTCACACAAGGCATTTCATAATCAGCTTTAAAACATTCATTTGAAATCTGTGGTTTCCTAATTGACTTTTAACTCACTTAGACTTCAATTTTGGAATCGCCCTAACAATGAAAGTCCAACTATCATAATGTACCGGTATTTAACTGCTCATTATCTCACTGCTCCATGTCATGTGAGAGCCAATTCTGAGTTATAATCAGTTATAATCAGGTACATCTTAGTATCTTGAAGAAATGTATTTATTAGCAATCAGTTAAATAATTTACCAGCTGATCTTGCTGGATCAGAAGGTTCTTGTTCCTCCTTTAATCTCAGAAAGAAGTTGTCATCCGGAAACTGCCTTCTCCACTCATCAACTTTTTCCTCCACTATTTTCTAAATAAAAATCAAAGTACATGTGAATAGACATTTTTTGTGCCTCACCAAAGTCAGGAATACATGTATTTTAGTAATTGGTTTGTCATTGTCTTTTTATATAATTTTAGTTTCTTAATACAATTCAGGTTATTGGATATGGTTTGTTTCTGCCGATTTATTACTTTTTGACTTTTTCGGGTTCATTTAGAGCGTGCTATATGGTGTGAGGTTCCTCACATTGTTGAAGACCATACGGCAGCCTCTAGATGTTTTGTTTTAGGTCGTTTTAACTTTGCGATGGAATGTTGTCTCCTTGACATTTACCCCATTTCTGTTCTTTTTCATATTATAAAAAGAAACTAATGGTTGGCATTTAAAGATGCAAATCTCTGATGACCATAAAATAAAAACTTACTCCAGAATCAAACACGACACTATTTTGTTTAAATTATAGAATGAAAGATTGGCCGTATGAAACAAAGGCAACCAGCCTTTTACAGCATACTTAATGACAGTGTTCTTGAAATTTGTCGGTTTTATCGGTTTGGCCGACAAAAAATCGGCATGTCCGACATATTCCACATCTCTGTCGGCCCACTGGACCGGCAAAACATCCGCCGGTATTCTAGGCCGACATTTCCGGTATTTGATTCATCTCCATATCCTAACCGTTTCGCATATTACGCATCCGGAAGTTATCTATTACTTCCGTTTTTCTTAATTTTGAAAGTATGACGACCAGGTGGCCGATTACATTTAGTGCAGGTGCAAAGCCTGGCAAACGAAAAAGAGAGGACATAATCGGAACTAAAGATAGCAAAAAACAATATGAAATGAATCGAGAGCGTCAGTTTTAACAACACTGGCTTGACAAAACACCTTGGCTACGATGCGAAAGGGAATGAAGAAAATCAGAACTCAGTAGAGAGTGATACACAGCTAGAGAATGAGGAAGGCATTGATAGAGAGAGTGATGAAATAAATAGAACGTGAGAGAAAATAAAAATTGAGAATGAATTGGAAAGAGAAAGTGAGAATGATGAGGAGGATAAAAGTAGAGAGAAAATAAAAACTGTAGAAAGTGAAATGAGTAGTGATTCAGAGTGTGAAATGAGTGAAGAAGAAACATTAAGAGCTACATGTATAACTGAATTTGAAATTGAGTATGAATTCAACTAGTTAGTGACATTCTGATGTATTCATACACATAATATTTACACAAACATGCATTGCTATTATAAATTACTGAAAAGTTATTGTTGAATAAAGTTAAAGTTAAATAAAGGCATTTCTGTATGGACATGAGAAAAAAGTTCGGACTGACAAAGTTCCATTAGTTGTCAGTCCGAATGTCTGACAGCACAACATTTTTTTCAAGAACTCTGTAATGATATGGGTCTTTTCCCATTTTGAGGTTGATATTCAAATAAAACAGCCGAACATAACAATATATTTTATACTGAAAATGATTTTGCAGGAATTCTTAAAAATGCTGAAATTTGTGTCATCCATGCATATATTACATTCAAAATGCATATACAGTCAAACCTATCTTATGTAACCTTCCATAGGAACAGTGAAATATGGTCACATAAGACAGGTGGTCACTTAATACAGGTTTAATTGATATGAAAGCACTGTGAAGGGAAATAAAAATTAAGGTCACATAATACAAGTTATTGCTTAATAGAGGTGGTCATTAAGGCAGATTTGACTGTATTACATTCAAAATTGTTTATTTCTGCAAAATTAACCACAGCAGAATTAATAATTTACTAGCAATTTTAAGTGGATCTAGTCAGAAAACGTAATATTTGTTGATGCTGCCACAAACCTGATCAACATTGCTGTTTCTGATTTCCATAAGGCCAAGTAATATGTAATTCCGGATGACCTTTAAGATGGCCAGAATCTTGAATTGATGGCTGATGGCATTTGCGAGTCTTTGAAAAGTTCATGTTTGATGTGGTTGTCTAACAAAAGTTTCATTTGCGTTGATGAAGTAATGTTACTTTCAGCAACTGTTTTCTTGATGTACTTTTTTATTCTGTCATCAATAGGTTGAACCAATGAACCTATCTGAAAAAAAAAGGTTTAAGCATTTAAATTCATGATTTAAGCTCAACTTGAAGAAATTTAACTTGTGCAGCTTGAACACCACCTACTGTAAACAAACTTTCATTTGTGAGCAAACATGAAAATAAATCGTCGCGAACTCAATTTATTTTATACTGGTTTGGCTATCAGGGTGACTGGTTAGGGTATCAGGATGATTAGTCAGGATATCAGGCATCAGGGTGACTAGTTGGTGTATCAGGTTGACTGGTTAGGGTGTCAGGGTGACTGGTTGGGGTATCAGTGTGACTGGTTGAGGCATCAGGATGACTGGTTGGGGTGTCAGTGTGACTGGTTGGGGTATCAGGGTGACTGGTTGGGGTATCAGGGTGACTGGTTGGGGTATCAGGGTGACTGGTTGGGGTGTCTGGTTGGGGTGTCAGGGTGACTGGTTGGGGTGTCAGGATGACTGGTTGGGGTGTCAGGGTGACTGGTTGTGGTATCAGGGTGACTGGTTGGGGTATCAGGATGATTAGTCAGGATATCAGGCATCAGGGTGACTAGTTGGTGTATCAGGTTGACTGGTTAGGGTGTCAGTGTGACTGCTTGGGGTATCAAGGTGACTGATTGGGGTGTCAGGATGACTGGTTGGGGTGTCAGGGTGACTGGTTGGGGTATCAGG